>WOXC01006793.1:0-167500 GCA_011680675.1 Gymnobelideus leadbeateri | reverse complement strand
CAAGAAGAAGACACCAAGATGGTGGAGCATCTCAAGTTCATTCAATATAAGAATCAACTGAAGCAATTGGGGATGTTTAATATGGAGAAGAAAAAACAAGACAGATTTCTTCAAATGTTGATGGATTAGCCTATGACAGAGGGATGAGACATGTTCCATTTGGTCCCTAGAAGACAGAACAAAGATCCATGCCATGGTGGGAAGTAAAGAGCTGTGGAAAGACAAAGAAGGAAAAGCTGCCTAACAATTAGAGGGGACCCCAGAGTGGAATTGGCTACCTTGGGAGGTGAGGGGCTCCTAACCTGGGATCCACAGACCCAAAGACATTGATGGATAAGCTTCAAGGGGTCTGTGAACTTGTATGGAGGAAAATTACATCTTTATTTTCACTAATCTCTAGTTGAAAGTTGGCATTTCCTTCAAATATGAATGTAGGCAACAAACTATTATTCTGAGAAAGGGTCCAGAGATTTCACCAGACTACCAAGGGACCATGACCCCCCAAAAGGTAAAGAACCCTTGATTTTGAAGTTTTCAAACACAGGCTAGATTGTGTGTGTGTGTATGTGTGTAAAATCTAGCCTTCGTTTGAAAACTTTAAAGTATAAACATATATGTATATGCAGAGACAGAGAGAAGGAGAAAGACAGAAAGAGAGAGACAGAAATAAGGAGAGAGACAGAGAGATGGACAGAGAAAGACTCAGAAACAGAGAGGACAGACAGAGACAAAGAGGGAGGAGGAGGAGGAAGAGGAGGAGGAGGAGGAGAAGAAGAAGAAGAAGAAGAAGAAGAAGAAGAGGAAGAAGAAGAAGAAGAAGAGGAGGAGGAGGAGGAGGAGGAGGAGGAGGAAGAAGAAGAGGAAGAAGAAGAAGAAGGAGAAGAAGGAGAAGGGGAGGAGGAGAGAGACCAAATCTTCTCTCATCCAGGTGGGAAGTTCAGAGGCCACTGACAGGCTGATCCTACTGTTTGGGTCAGAAGCCTTGACCTGCTCTGTCCCCAGCCCCTCCTCAGGCAGCCTAATGGCTTCCCACTCCAGATGATTCACCATATTGGTGCTGGACTTTGTGAAGACACCTGATTGGCTTTAGCCAACTCAGAACGCTTGAGATCAAGCAATCTGCTGTCTTCTACCTCCCCATTTAGTGGTTCACTTGGTCAACTAGAACTTTATTTAGTACCTACTATGTGCTAAGCACTGTTTCAAGTGCTGGGATACAAAAAAAAGTCAAAAAAAGAATCCCCATTCTCAAGAAGTACCCAGTCTAATGTAGTCTGTGTAACAAGGACTACAAGCATGTTTAACCACACCCAATGACCAATTATTGAAGGGATTCTGGGGAATCCAGGTTGTGGATGGACCAGAAGACCTCTGAGGTCACTACCAACTCCAAGATTCCTAGAGAATCACATATGTAGAGCTGGAAGGAACTTTAGGAGCCAAGTTGTCCCACTCCCTCATTTTAAAAATGATAAAACTGGGGCCCAGAGAGGTCAACTTATTTAAAGTCACACAGCACATGAGTGGCAGAGCTGGTCCTTGGAGCCACAAACCCATTTCCACCATACAATGCTGCTGTGATTTCATGATTCAGTGTCCAGGTATGGTATTTCAAGAATAACCAAGGACTGCAGTAGGCCCATGTGTATTTGCATTTTTAGTTCAAAAAGACAAATGTCCCCCGACCTCTAAACCAGGATGACTTCATCCTCCTTAAGCCTATACTTCCTCTTGAAGATTATTTAAAACAGGAGACATTCAGTGAAAGAGATTACACTGTATTCAAAGCATTACAAAAAATAAGGATTTTAAGCCAGTGGAGACCCATATACCAAATGTACAAAATTAGACTCAATTATTTTTAAAACAATGCCTCTCTTAATTTGCAAATGAGCTGAATGGAATGCTAAATAGGGGCTTATTTTGGAAGCCATCAACAGTAGCTTTTTCAATTGAAGAGTTCCAAAGTCTCTCTTCCCACTTTATTGCAAACTGTTTATTAATAACTCTGTGTTTTTCTTGGTTGAAATTATCTCTAAATATCAAAGCTAGTCTCTGCAGGGTGGATTACGGAATCCTGAAATTCTTAATTCGATGAAACAAACATTTATTAAGTATCTGGGGGACAAAATGGACATGGACAAAATGAAAGATAGTCCTTGCCTTCAAAGAGCTTACCTTCTACTAGGGGAGTGCAGTATATATGCACCCAAGTACATACAAAGTAATACAATGCAGAAGCAATTAGTTTGCACAGTGGACAGTGTTGGACCTAGTGTTGGGATAAACCAGAGTTCAAATCCAGCTTTCCAGACTTAGAACCTTTGTGACCCTGGGGAAGTCACTTAACTGTCTTCCTCAGTCTCCCCATCTTTAAAATAGAAATAATAATAGCACCTACCCCCCAGGGTTGTTAAGAGTATAAAAATGAGATATTTATAAAGTGCTTTGCAAACCTTAAAGTGCAACATAAATGCTTTTTGTTTGTTATTATTGTTGAGTCGTGTCCGACTCTGTGACCCCATTTGGGGTTTTCTTGGCATTGCCTTCCCCAGCTCATTTGACAGATGAGGAAACTGATGAGTCTTTCTGATTCCGATCCAGCACTCTGTGCACTATGGTGCCCCCTAGCTGCCATGTAAGTACTATTATCTTTAATTTTAAGACGGAGGAAACTATTCATAATAGGATGTATCAAGAACAGTCTCACATCAGAGATGGTACCTGAGCCTTGCTTCAAGGGAAGCTAGGGATTCTTGAAGATGGAGGTGAGAAGCACATGTGCCCCAGGCATGGAAGGCAGCTTGGACAAGGCATGGAGATGGGAAATGGAACATCATATATGGAGAACAGCTACCAGACCAGTTTGACTGTTCTAGGGAATTTGTGAGGGGGAGTAATGTGCAAGAAGTAGGCGGGAGCCAGATTTCAGAGTGCTTTAAATGCCAGGCTGAGGATAACATAGTACAGCCACTTCCATTTTATAGCTGGGGAAACAAAGGCAGAGAAGGAAAGAAACTTGACCCAGCTCATCCAGCTTGTCAGCAGCAAATTTCAGGTTGAGATGACAAGCATGTATTAAGCACCTACTGTGTGCCAGGCCAAGTCCTAATTTCTGGAGATACAAAGAATGAAAAAAAACAATTCAAAATGAAATCATCTGAATCAAAGTCCAAGTTGTCCAAGTCCAAACTACTCCTGTAAGATGTCCTTTGAAGTCCCCAGAGAGAAGCTCATTCGATTCTCTCAGACTTTCAGAGATAGAAAGGACCTCTAATTGAATTTGTGCCAGACCTAGAACCCCTCTACAGCATACCCAAAACATAATCAGGCAGCTTGTGCTTGATCACTTTTTTCTGTGTAGCCTAAATTTGCATCCTTGCCATTTCCGCCCTCCCCCTACTCCCCATTCCTCCTGGTTCCTAACTTTGGTTCAAGGACATTAAGGCTTATCCCTTTTCTAAATAAAAGCCCTTCAGATTCTTGAAGACAACTCTCATAACCACCTCCCACCCCAGTCTTCTCTTCTCCCACTAAATATTCCCAGTTCCTTCAATCAATCCTCCTAAAACATGAATTCCAGGCCCTTTGTTATTGAGGCCACTCTCTCTCCAACATACCAAAACCCATACATATCAGTGCACAGAAATAAACCACCCTCCAGATGTAGCCTGCCCTCTCTCATCATGCCCCCCATTTTTACCATCATGGACTTTGGATCTGATCAGTTTCTGGTGGCTGGAGCAGGGCTGGCTTTATGACTAATTGGATTTATCTCATTTATCTCAAATTATTGCATAAGAGTTGTCACTTAGCTCCCCAATTGCACAGATACCCAAAGGGAATCTTTGGGAAACCCAAGGATGGGATGACAGAGAACTTCCTTCCAAGAAGTTGTTTATTTGAGTTAATCACATATGTTGTTTGTTTGTTTGTTCAATTAGACTAGAAATGAAACACCAAGGAATTTTTGACATCCTGACAGATATCATTGTTAAGCATTTAGAGAGCAATTCAAGAGACATTTGTTAAGTGTCTACTATGTGTAAGGCCCAATGTTTGCCTCCCACAAGGTGTCTGATAGGACATGGGCAAAGACAGTAAGTTTCTCCATCACTGGCACTGTGTGCACCTTGATATTCAATGAATAATGTTATTAAGTGAGCTGAATTTGGAGTCAGCAGAGGCAAGAGTACTATCTCTGACAATTCCTAGTCATGGGACCATGGACCAACCAGATGGTGAAGGACCTCCTGTCCCTACCCCAGGTTCAGTTGAAGGAAATTAGGATGTTGATCCTGGAGAAGAGGGGTCCTGTGTTCAAATATCTGAAGGATCTTCACATGAGAAAGGCAAACTACTTAATCTGCTTGGTTCCCGGCGGCTACAACCAGGGGCTATGGGCAGAAGATAAAACAAGGCAAAATTGAGGGTGGATGTCAAGAAAAACTTCCTAACAAAGAGAGCTGTCCCAGAGAGGAACAGGCTATCTACCCTGGGAGGTGAGGATCTCCCTTTCACCAGCAGCCTTCAAGCAAAGACTTATATAACAACTTGTCACATATATTGTATTAAAGATGACCTTCTGAAATGGCTGGAACTGGATGATCCTCTAAGGTGCCTTAGCACTCTCTATTCTGTGATCCTGCAGGTAGGTATGAGGACGGAGGGCTTTCCAGGAACAGAGGAAATAGCACAGAGTCAGTCTTGTTCAAAGAACAGCAAGGGGGCCATTGTAGCTTGAACAGCAAAGTACATAGAGGGGAGTAAAGTGTGAGAAGCCTGGAAAGATAGGAAGGGGCCAGGATGTGAAGGGTTTTAAAAGTCAGATTTTATATTTAATCCAAGAGGCCACTGGAGTTTTTTCAGTAGGGTCAGATGCCACATGATCAGAGCCACACTTTAGAAAAATTAATTTGGAGGGCAACTAGGTGGTGCAGTGGATAGATTGAGTTCCAATCCAATCTCAGACAATTACTAGCTGTGTGACCCTGGGCAAGTCACTTAACCACAATTGCCTAAGAAAGATGAGGGGGAGGAAGGAAGAGAGAGAGAGAGAGAGAGAGAGAGAGAGAGAGAGAGAGAGAGAGAGAGAGAGAGAGAGAGAGAGAGAAAGGAAGGAAGGAAGAAAGGAAGGAAGGAAGGAAGGAAGGAAGGAAGGAAGGAAGGAAGGAAGGAAGGAAGGAAGGAAGGAAGGAAGGAAGGAAGGAAGGAAGAAAGAAAGAAGTCACTTTAGCAGCTGAATGGAGGATGGATTAGAGCAAGGACAGACTTAGGGCAAGGAGACCAGTTAGGTCACCCAGCTCTTAAGAATGTGAGGCAGTATTTGAACCTTCATAACTAGCAATATACCCATTATGCCTTAGATTCTCTGACCAGTTGAATTCAATGTGACAAAGCATTCTTCTCCAGTATAACTTGTGTATGTGTACATAGCCATATATATGCAGTTTGTACCTAGCAGGTTTTCGTGCCATCTCCCCATTAGACAGTGAGCTCCTTAAAGGTAAGGATGCTTTTGCCTTTCTTAGCTCTTATCACAGTGCTTCATACATGGTGGGTAATTGATAAATGCTTGGTGACTTGATTTATTATATGCCAGACATTGTACTGTTATTATTCTTGTTGTTGTTCAGTCATGTCTGACTCCCCATGACCCCATTTGGGGTTTTCTTGGCAGAGATACTGGAGTGATTGGCCATTTTCTTCTCCAACTCATTTTACAGATGAGGAAACTGAGGCAAACAGAGTGAAGTGACTTGCCCAGAGTCACACAGCTGGTAAGTGTGTGGGGTTGGATTTGAACTCAGGTCTTCCAAGCTTGGTGCTCTCTCCACTGTGCCACCTAGCTATTGGCATCATACCAGGGAATACAAAGGTTTCTGCCCTCAAGGAGCTTACATTCTACCAGAAACTATTGACTTTGTCCTAATGAGGACCATGTCCTAAGCAGCCACAACTTACATAACTCGGACTCTTTGTTCCTTACTTCTTCCTAAAGGTTCATGATTGCCTCTTCCTCCAGTCCTGTAGGTTCTCTGCCCCAGCTTCTTATTGCCCTTCCCAGGGAAGCCTCTCATCCCCTGGATGGTCACGGAAAGGGTGTAAGAAAAGCACCGTGATGACAACCACCAGCTCCTCCCACTGAACATTCTAGCAGGGCACTCAGGCAGCTCTCCCATTAAGCCACTGAGACTCATGAGAACTGACTATTCCCTGCAGCGGGCAGCGCCAGAGGTAGAGACCTGGAAAGGTGCTAACGCTCGGCCAGCAGCTCCTTCACTCAGCAACCAACCAGCTCCCGGAGGGACACCTGTCAGCACACACTTTCCAGGAGCTATTCAGAAACAAGTAACAATGACTCAGAAATACGCACCTTCCTCCTCCCCATCCCCAGCTCCCACCCATTGCTCCTGGGCCTGTTTTCGAAGGCCAAGCAGAATAAAACTAAGTCCTGACAATACATGAAGACATTTTCACTTGGGGAGGGGGGACAGAGGAAGGAAGAGAAGAAAGAGAGAGAGAGAGAGAGAGAGAGAGAGAGAGAGAGAGAGAGAGAGAGAGAGAGAGAAACAGAGAGAGGGAGGGAGGAAGAGGGGGAGGAACCTTATTCATAAGATGATAAAACAGCCCAATAAAGACAAACTGAAAAACTTTAGCATGCTGAAATGACCAACCATAATTCCAGAGGAATCGTATTAAAACATGCTACCCACCTCTTAATAGAAAGGTGATCAAGCCAAGGTGAAGAATGACACATATTTGGGGGAGGTCGTGGCCAACATAGGAATTGTTTTTGCTAAAGTGCAAAAGCAATTAGCATTGGTTAGTTATGGATACATTTTTCTTTCTCAATTAGGGGAGAAGGAAGAGAAAAGAAAAAAAGGCAAATTCTTCTTGATTAAAAGAATAAAATTTAATTGTAAAAAATAACACAAAAATAAACACCTCCCCTTGATATGAGGAAAGAAAGAAAGAAAAAGAAAGAAAGAAAGAAAGAAAGAAAGAAAGAAAGAAAGAAAGAAAGGAAGGAAGGAAGGAAGGAAGGAAGGAAGGAAGGAAGGAAGGAAGAAAGAAAGAAAGAAAGAAAGAAAGAAAGAAAGAAAGAAAGAAAGAAAGAAAGAAAGAAAGAAAGAAAGAAAGAAAGAAAGAAACTGCAAACCAGGAAAAAATTAATAACAATAATCATAATAAACAACTGGCATTTATACAGGGCAAAGCCATTGTACCAGGAATCATATTGCTTGTTGCTGTTCAGTCATTTCAGTCATGTCTGATTCTCCATGACCCCATCTGGGGTTTCCTTGGCAGAGATACTGGAGCAGTTTGCCATTTCCTTCTCCAGCTCATCTGACAGATGAGGAAACTGAGACAGAGTTAAATAACCTGTCCAGGGTCACACAGCTAGTCAGTGTCTGAGGCCAGATCTAACCTCAGGAAAATAAGTCTTCTTGACTCCATGCCCAGAGCTCTGTACACTACACCACTTACCCACCCAAGATCCTCACCATTTCGTGTTTGAGGAGTACAGGGAACAAGAAGTAAAAAGCAAAAGAAATGAGATGGTGAAGACAGACCTAGAGGAAAGCTTTCTGAAAGACCTTGGAGGGTCAAAGGAACTGGGTTCAAATTTTGCCCCTGACTCTGCCAAGCACTGGACCTGAAATCAGGAAGATCTGAGTGTAAATCCTGCCTCAGGTATTAGTTGTATGACCCAAGGTAAATCATTTCACCACTTTCATTCTAATTTTCCTTACCTGTAAAATGGGGATAAGATTGTGGTGAGGATCACATGAGATTATACAAAGTGCTTTGCAAATTTTAAAGAGCCATATAATGCTCTGATTGATGAGAATGAACTTTTTCCTGGGCCTGGGTTCCTCATACAACAAGGGGTAGGGAGAAGGTTGGACCAGATGGCCCCTGAGGTCTCGTCCCTCACCAGACCTATGACCATAAGATCACACAGGTCACAAGGGGAAAAGGCAAGATTTGAACCTGGGTCCTTGAACTCCATATCAAGTGCTTTATCCCCTGCACCACATATAGCTCCCATTACACTCTCATCCAAACTCTTATTTGACAGGAGAGGACACAGAAGCCCAGACAGGGAAGTGGTTTGTCAAAAGCACACAGCAAATAGCAGGGATTTGAACTCACATCCTCAAACTCTAGATTCTAATGTATCATATATAGTACAAGCTGAAAGAGTGTTTCAAGATCATCTACTCAAACTCTCCTCCCCTTTTTTTTTCTTTAAAAGCAATTGGGGTTAAGTAACTTGCTCAAGGTTACAGGCTAGTTATTTATGTATGGGTGCTAAGTACTGAGGCCGAAACCGATCCCGGGTCCTCCCGACTCCGGGGCCAGAGCTCTTACTCACTACACCACCTAGCCACCCCTCCCCCCTTTTTATTAAAGGAAGAATAATAATCATGGAATCCTAAAACTGGGACCTCATTTAGTTCAACCTTTCTCCTACCTTTGACATAGAAAGTAAGTGAGCCCCAGGAAAAAGTTCATAACAGCAAGAACAGCAATAACCAGCATTACAGCCAGCATTTTTGATAAAGGTCTAATTTCTCAAATATAGAGAGAACTGAATCAAATGTGTAAGACTACAAGTCATTCCCCAATTCATAAATGGCCAAAGGATATGAACAGGCAGTTTTCAGAAGAAATTAAAACTATCTAGCCATATGAAAAAATGCTCTAAATCACTTTTGATTAGAGAAACGCAAATTAAAACAACTCTGAGGTATTGTTGTGCCCAAACCCAAATTACTCATCTCCTGATTTGAAGCCCACTATTAAGTCCCTTTATATAGTTGTCTTTGTCTCTATCCTATACCCTGTAATAGCTTGAAACAGCTTAAGGCACAGTCTTGGATATTGCCCAAGGCATAGTCCTGAGGTTATGGTATAAGTTTATCTAAAGTTTATCTTAAGAAGAGACCACGGGGCGGCTAGGTGGCGCAGTGAGTAGAGCATCGGCCCTGGAGTCAGAAGGACCTGAGTTCAGATCCGGCCTCAGACACATAACACACACAAACAAAAACCTAGCTGTGTGACCTTGGGCAAGTTACTTAACCCCAATTGCCCTAAAAGGGGCGGCTAGGCGGCGCAGTGAGTAAGAGCGCCGGCCTCGGAGTTGGGATGACCCGAGATCAAATCCGGCCTCAGAAAATGAGCACCCACACATAAATAATGACTGGCCATGTAACCTTGAGCAAGTTACTTAACCCCAATTGCTTTAAAAAAAAAAAAAGAAGAGACCACCCTGTTCTCAGAACATGACCCTAGCCTGTGCCCATTACACGACCCTCTTCCCTGTTCTAGGAGGGACCCCCTTATTCCAAGAAAGTTGCACCCTTGTTCCCTTACATCATTAGCCCTGAGCTATAGATCTAACCAATGGCATGCAAGACATTTTCAACTGCGGAGAGGGAGGGAAGAGATGGGACAGGGAAGCTCTCATGTCCCTGCTAGGTCTTTTCACTGGGCTAAAAATCTTTCATTTTTTTCACCCAATCTTTACATGACATGGTCTCAAAGTCCTTCACCATTCTGGTTGCCCTACTCTAGGACCCTCTCTGGTTTATCAAAGTCTGCCTCCAGTTGTGATTCCTGGCTCCATACACAATAGTCAAGTTGCAGACTGATCAGGGCAGAGGACAACGGGAAGATTTCATTGACTTCTGTTGCCTGCCATGCACTTGTACTTGTACTTAACTTTTTCAATTTACGTATAGGACTTTACATTTCTGCTACATATCATCTAATTAAATTCAACTACATATCATCTAATTAG
The DNA here is from genome assembly GCA_011680675.1 of Gymnobelideus leadbeateri. Classification (NCBI taxonomy): domain Eukaryota; kingdom Metazoa; phylum Chordata; class Mammalia; order Diprotodontia; family Petauridae; genus Gymnobelideus; species Gymnobelideus leadbeateri. The sequence goes on along the minus strand of WOXC01006793.1, from coordinate 157,689 downwards.
ATTCAGCCCAACATTCTAGCCTGAAAAGATCTTTTTCAATCATCCAATATGATAACTGACCCCCACCCCAGTTTGAACCATTGAAGAATTTGATAAGGATGACCTTTATGCATTCTTCCAAGTCATTGGTAACAATATTCAAAGAGCACAAGACCAAAGACAGATCCCTGGGTCACTCTACTATGGAACCTCCATCCAAGCTGACATCAGACCATTAATGACTACCAGCCATTCAACAAGCTCTGAATCTGCCTAACAGCACAGTCATCTAAAACCATATCTCCCCATCTTGCCCACAAGGATACTATGTGGGACTTTATCAAAAGTTTTGCATAGGTGTTAGGTCAGGAAATTGACACATAGAGTGAGGAAATTATTTGCCAAATTCCTAATAATAATAACTGGGATTATATAGCATTTTTAGCTAGGTAGCACAGTAGATTGGGCAATCAACCTGGAGTCAAGAAGACCTGAGTTCAAATCCAGCTTCAGACTCTTATTAGTTGTGTGATTGGACAAATCCCCTAACCTTTCTGTGCCTTAGTCTTCCTATCTGTAAAAAGGGGATAGTAATAGTATCTGCCTCACAAAGTTATTGTGAAGATTAAGCGAGACGATATGTATACAATGCACTTTATAAATGCCAGCTGTTATCCAGTACGTAGCAAAATGCATGGTTCGTAGTACATAGTACCAGTCTGCTAGCAGACTGACTAAACTGTTATCTCATTTGAGCCTCAAAATAATCCTGTGAAGTAGGGGACGTTACTATCCCCATTGTACAGATGAGGCTCAAAGGTCAAGTGATTTGTCCATAATCACATAGCTAATAAGTCATAAATTACAAGTAGAATTGGATCCAGAAGGAACCTCAGAGGTCATCATTTGTGTTATTCAATGATTTCATAAGGATGATCTCTAGGCATTCATCTAAATTGTCGATAATAAAGTTAAATGAATGAAATGTCAGCAGTGTGTGATAAGGATGACCTCTATACATTTATCCAAGTCACTGGCACCAGAGAGAAGATAGAGCTTCTTTGGTTTCTTTTTTTATTTCTCTTTCAAGGCTGAATGATCTTTGAACTGGAAATGACCTAACAAACATCACTGATAAAGGAATCAATACCCAAGAGAAATAGGAAAATAGTAAGAGAATAAGAGAGTACCCAGCTGCTCCCAATGAGTTCAAGTCCCAGGACCAGCTGAACCACCTCCAGGGTGCTGGGGGAAAGAACTGGCAGATGGGATTGTTAAGCCACTGTCAGGAATCTGGGGGGGGGGGTGTTAATTTTTTTCAATTAACAAATATCTGCCTTCTCTCTCCCCTATCTTCCACCACACAGGGAGTAAAAAGAGAGAAAGAAAACCTGCAACAAATAACCATAGTCAAGCAAAACATTGGCCACCTCCAAAAATGTGGGTCTCGCTCTGCCTGCCTAGTTCATTACTTGCTTCCACCACCACCACCCTAGCCAGGAGGCAGGAACTCTACATCATCGGACTTCTGGAATCCTGGTGGATCACATTTCGATCAGAGTTTTCAAATCGCCCATTTTCACAATGTTGTTGTTATAACATAAATTGTTCTCCTGATTCTACCACTTCACTCTGCATCAAAGTGATGTTCAAATTATTCCAAATTATTACTTATTCTTCACTTTATTCTACTCATCTCTCTTGGAGCTCTGGATACTGAGTACTTATAATGGTTCTGTGCCCTGTTACACAGTGCCTGCATTGATCACTTGCCTGGAGGTCAAATGTGTGATATTAAGCTGGAAAAATGATCCAGCACATTTCCCACTCACCATTCTTAGATCATTGCAGGGATAGTCATGGGAGCAGTTAGGTTTTACTACTCCCTCATACTCTGCCATCTTGGCTGCATCTCCATTGTCAGTGACTGTTACAAGATCACAGAGAATGGAAGTACAATGGGAATGGCAATGGGAAGTACAATGGGAATGGCAATGGGAAGTACAATGGGAATGGGAAAAGGCAAAAGTTGTTACAATGTTGCCCAGAAACGGGGGAAAGAACATCAAACAAGGAAAGAGTTGTCTCTTCAAAGTTTTTCATTTACAGCTTTATATGCAATTTACAGCTTTATATGCAATTTTTAAAACATGGAAGTAACCTAAATATCTGACCATAGTGGAATGGTTAAGTAAATAGAAGCATTGCCTCTATATAGTAGAAGAAGCAGTGGTTCTGAAATCAAAAGGACCTTGGTTTGAGACCTGTGACTGTCACTATACCTGCATGGGGATCAACCTTGGCAAATTCTCTCTCTCTCTCTCTCTCTCTCTCTCTCTCTCTCTCTCTCTCTCTCTCTCTCTGTGTGTGTGTGTGTGTGTGTGTGTGTCTGTCTGCCTGTCTGTCTCGCTCTGTCTCTCTATCTCTGTCTCTCTCTGTCTCTGTCTCTGTCTCTCTGTCTGTCTGTCTCTCTGTCTGTCTCTGTCTGTCTGTCTCTGTCTGTCTCTCTCTGTCTCTCTGTCTCTCTGTCTCTCTCTGTCTCTGTCTCTCTCTCTCTCTCTCTCTCTCTCTCTCTCTCTCCCTCCCTCCCCCTCCTTTCTCATTTGTAAAATAAGAGGGTTAAGCTAAATGGTCTCTAAAGTCCCTCCCGCTCTCCATCTATGACACTGAGTAAAAAGAAGATAAAGGAAACTGAAGACGTATTTGCGAAAGAATACAAAGACACAGAAGCAGAATCTGCAGACTAGAGCACACCGTAAGCCCATCAGAGGAAAAGTGAATGCAAATGAATGGCTCCAAAGAGAATACTGGGGGCTTAGCAGGAGTGGCTAGAAAGTTATGACATTTCAGGTTGAAATTAATTAATTTCAATGTAAATAGTTGCTAAGCAAGTTTAATTAGTTGTATTGATGCTCAATATTAAGGTTTTAATAAATAGTTTAATTTTAAAAAGAGAACAGCTCATGCCAGAGTAACCTCATTTTCTTTTCTCACAGAGCTCTAAGATTGCTGGATCATGAGAATGCTGTAAATGTAATTTATGTAAATTATAGGAAAGCATTTGAGGGGGAAAATCCCCCATTATATTCCTGAAGAAAAGAAGGCAAGGTGTAAGTGAGACAATAGTGTGATTGGCTGTATTAGGAGTTGGTTGAATAACCAAAGAAGCAGTCAGTCACTAGTTACTGGTGGTAACTTGGAAGGTCTCCAGTGAAGGACTGAAGGGGTCTGTGCTTCACCATATGCTCTTTAACATATTAATGAATGACTTGGCTCGATGCATAGATGGTCCATTTATCAAAGCTGCCGATGGTACAAAACGGGTAATATGAAAAAGTATCTTCTTGACAGGCTAGTTCAGGGGGCCTAGCTGTACTGGGCTTACATGAAAAATCTTTCACTTGAGTTCAAAAATAAAGCCCATGGGGCAGTTATGGTTAGACCATCTGAAAAAAGATGTGGGAGTTGAAATAGACTCCACACTCAATATAAGTCATCAATGTGAGAGAGAAGGGGGAAAATAATAAAGCTAAAGTGATATCAGGATGAATTTGAAGAGACCTAAGGAGGGAACAGTCCAGCTGTATGTTCTCCTAGAGATAACACAGGTCGGTTTTCTGTTCAGTTCTGGGGAGCACATTTTGGAAGGATATTGACCAGCTGAAGAGCCCCCAGAGTAGCATGATCAGAATTCTAAAGGTCCTCAAGATTATGCCACATAACAACTGGTTGTAGGAACTAGGGATATTTGACCCAAAGAAGAAAAGTCTTAGGGAGGGCAGGATAACTATCTCCAAGTATTAGACTGGCTCTCATGTGACAGGCAACAAGGAGGAGTGTGTAGAGAACGACCTTGGCCCCAAGACCAGCTCTCTATCCACTACAGTCCTCCCCCCTGGCTGTATGACTCAGTATGACTGAACCTTCAGGACTCGAGGCAACTCCATAAGACTATCAGTAGCAGAGCAGATATTGACCTTTACTGGGAGAGGACACTCTGAGAACATCTTACACAAATACAGTAAGAGGTCCCATCAATTACAAAGGGCTATGTAAATAAGGGTGGCCATGTTGTAATGAATAGTGAATTGGTCTCCAGGGCAGAAGGACCTGGATTCTAGACCTTCATCTGGCACAGACTGGCTAGGTGACCCTGGGCAAATCCCTTAATCTCTTGAGTCTGGACAACTCTCTAAGAGGCAGCTTGGTGACCCGGGTGGAAAGAGCACTTGACTTGAAGTCAGGAAGACCTGAGTTCAAATCCTGCCTCAGGCACTTACTTAGCTGTGTGATGCTGGGAAAGACACTCTTAACCTCTCTAGACCTGTTTCTTCATCTGTAAAACAGGGATAAAAATAGTACTTTGTCCCAGAATTGTTGTGAGGTTAAAAGGAGATGATATTTGCAAAGCATTTTTGCAAACCTTAATTATATAATATGCATTATATTATATAAATTATATAATGTGTAATATATAATTATATTACATTTAGTTGTAATGTCTATTATATAATTCTATAATATAGGTGTAATACCTATAATATAGGTGTAATATCTATAATATAATTCTGTAATATAGGTGTAATACCTATAATATAATTTTATAATACATAATGTATATTATATTTAATTTAATTCTATAATATAGGTGTATCTATAATATAATTTATAATATAATGTATATTATACATAAAATGTAATTCTATCATATATAATGCATATTATCTATAATATAATTCTACATGTATATTATCTATGATTACATTATATATAATAGCTAGTATTACATAAATGCTTGCTATAATGTTTCAGAGAAGGTGAAGACCTGCATTTGTGGAGAGAATTTCCTTACTTGGGAGTTCCCCATATCATTGCAGTCACAGGTCCAGTCTTTATCCCTGGATAAAAGATGTATATAATTCTTTTACTTGGTCCACAGATAGGCAAAAGCTGCAAAATGGTGGAGGTAGGCTTGATGTCTGGAAAGACCCTTGCAATGAGAACTGTCCCAAAGGGGCATGGGCTGCCTCCAGAGGAGGAGGGTGTCTGCTCCCTGGAGGTCTTCCAGTAGAATCTGAATGACCACTTGTCAGGGTTTATCAGAGAAGGGATTCCTGTCCAGATAGGAGGTTGACCAGCTGGCCTCTTGGGTGCCTTCCAATTCTGAGAATCTGTCCTTCAGTTTTTATTTGTCTTCCAGCCTTCAGTATCTGGGGCAAACATTTTTGCTCCAAATCATCAGAGCATCCCAACCTAATTCTTCCCCCTTTGAGAATGTTCTCATATACGGTGAAATCTGACCCCTGAAGGGAGGCATCAAAGTCATGTACAGAATATGAAGTGAATTCAGTGAATTGTGCTGAATTCTTATCTAGATTATGCAAATTTCATTCTATTATGTCCTGTACCCTTCTCCCCACTGGATGATGGAGCTTCACTTGGGTGATGCCCCATTTATAGGACAGAGTAAGGCAGAGAAACAGGAGAAAAAGAGAGGATCATAAGTGTGACTAAGGTCTGGAGGGGACCCATAGATCTGGAAAGAGCCCAGAGGAGGGAGAATTTATACTTGAACAATTTACTTCTTTGTATTATCTTCCTCACTTAAAATATGCAAACACCTGAGCCTTGTACCCTGACAGAATATATTAAAATGAATTCCCTGGATGATGCAACTGTATCTCAAGGACATTTGGGAACCTGGTAAGAATGGCATTTCCATTGCACATGTTGGGGGTTGTCTTGCCCAATTGTAAATCCATCTAATTAACTGAAAATTACGGACCACATCAGGAGATCATTATGCATAGAGGAGTATTTTGTTTTGAGTCTTTTTGTCAACAAATGAAAGGGAGAAAAGGAAGTGGTGATAAAAGAGACACAGTATGGAAGGGTGGAAAGAGACCTGAAGTTGGAGACTGGGAACATGAGTTCAAATCCCAGCTGCAACATTTACCACCTGTGTAACATTGGACAAATGGCTTCTCTGGCCTCAGTTTCTTCATTTGTAAAATAAAGGGATTGGACTAAATGGTCTCTAAGGTCCCTTCTAGGTCAGGCTTCTTATAATGTTGACTATTATCATGACTCAGTCAACAAGCACCTATGTACCAAGCCTGGGGCTGCAAAGACAAAAATGAGACTGTTCCTGCCCTCAAGGATCTTACACTCTAAGGAAAGAGGAGAGAGAATAATAATAGCAGCTACACCTCTATGTGTCCAGCACTGTGCTAAGCACTTTGTGATCTTCTTATTTATTCCCCCCCATCAACCCCAGGAGGCTGGTAGTGTTATAACCCCCATTGTACAGAGGGGGATATTGAGGCAAAGAGAGAGCTGATGGGCTCAGGGTGCAAATAAGACAGATATATAGATATGTATGTGTTATGTGTGTCTATGAGTACATCATATATAATATATACATGCATGTATGTGTGTCTTAAGTATGTTATATATGATATATACATGCATGTATATGTGTGTCTATTGTGTGTCTGTTAGTGTGTTGTATATAATATATGCATGCATGTATATATATTGTGTCTATATGTCTATGAGTATGATGTAATATATACATGCATGTATATTATATATATATGTATCTATATGTGTGGGGGGTATATATAATATATAAATGCAAATACATGTATATATATGTATCTACAGGTATATATAATATATACATACATGTATGTGTATATGTGTGTATGAGTATATATAATGTATATGCATACATATTGTGTGTAAGCATATATATGTAAGCATATATAATATATACGTGTATATGTATATGTGTGTCTATATATGTGTGTGCGTATGTTATATATTATATATACATGTATATATGTATATATGTGTCTATGACTATGTTGAATGTAATATATACATGTATCTATATGTATATGTGTCTATATATGTGTCTGTGAGTGTGTATGTAATATATACATGCATGCATGTGTATATATGTATATATATATGTGTCTGTGAGTATTATATACATGCATGTATATGTATATGTGTGTGTCTATATGTCTATGAATATGATATAATATATACATGAATGTATATGTATATGTGTGTCTATATATGTATATGTATGTCTATATACATGCATGTATATGTCTATATACATGTATCTGCAGGTATATATGATATACATGCATGTATATGTATATGTGTCTATAAGTATATGTGATACATACACCCATGTATATGTATGTGTGTGTATATATGTATATATGTATATATACATATATATGTGTATATATATACATATATATGTATATATGTAGGACTATATATATGTGTTTATGAGTGTATATAATATGTGCACACATGTATATGTATGAATTTGTGTGTTTGTGGGTAGGTATCAATAACATACACACATGTATGTGTGTGTATGCACAACCATCATTAAAACAGATATCATTTGGATATATTTGGATGTAATCAATATAAGAATTTGTTTCACTTGACTGTGTATATTTGTTACCAGGGTTTTGTTTTCTTTTGTTTTTCAGTAGAGGGACAGTGAGAGGAGATTAACAGATTTTTTGTTATCTGAAAAAAATACTGAATTTTAAAAATGCTAAGCATGCCTGTAATGCTTTCATTCACTTGGCCTCTCTTGTGACCAAGGACAGGCATTGGGGGGGGGGGGGGTCAGTTTTCTGGAGCTTATAGTCTATGGACTTAAAAAAGAGCAAAGCTAACAACACACACACACACACACACACACACACACACACACACACACACACACACACACACACACACACACACACACACACACAATTCCAGACCTTGGGCTCATTAGCCTAATGCTCTGAGTGAGCACTCTCAGGGAGTCAGCCACAGATGTGGCCCGTATACTGGGAGGTCATGACACATAATGGGTTAATGAACTTGGCCCTTGGAGGTCTGAGGCTCAGATACTTAGGCTGCTCCTTACAAATCGATGGGTGTAAATCACTTTGGAAACCTTAAAGCTGACCACAAATTGTCGGCTAAAATGGTCTTATTCTTTCTATGAAATTAAGTAAGTCCATTTCTCTGGGCCTCGTTTTCTTCATGGGTATTTGGAACTCCTGATGGGGAGACTCATTACCTATATTAATCAGCCCCTGCCAAGTGACTTCGAGTCTTAGAGAGTTGCCTCGGGTGAGTGAGAGACTGAGTCCCAGGTGGGACCTGAACCTGGATCTTCCTGACTCAGAGGCCAGTTTTCTGCCCACTATCCCACACTGCCTCTTCATTTCTTATCTCTCCAAATGAACAAAACAAAGGCGTTGAACTAAACTATCTCTAAAGTCCCTTCCAACTTTAAAAATAATTATATTAATTATAGCTAGCATTTATATAGAACTTTAAGGTTTTCAAAGCACTTTACATGTATGATTTCATTTGATTCTCACAATAACCCTGGGAAGTAGATGCTATTATGATGCCCATTTTACATGAGGAAACTGAGGCAAACCAAGGTCAAGGGACTTGTCCAAGGTCACACACCTGATAAGTGTCTCAGGTTGGATTCAAACTCAGGTATTCCTGACTCCAGGTCAACACTCTACCTACTGCACCTCTTCATCTTGCTGTTTCAAATTTGGTTCTGCTCTTCCTTCAATGTCTATTGAGAGTACCACCATCTTTCTAGTACCACTGGTTCACAATCTTACAGTCAATCCTGACTCTTCCACTACCCCTGTTCTCAAGTGGTTGTCAGGCTGTGTAGGTTCTATCCCCACCATGTGTCTTGAACCTATTTTTCTTCTCTCCACTCACAGAATCTACTCTAGTTCAGGTCCCATTATATCTCACACAGACTATTTCAGTGTCCTCCTAATACATCTCCTGGCTCCAATGCATATTCCACACAGGTACCTAACATATTCCTAAAACGCAGATCTGACCATGACACCTCCCCTCACTCAAAAACCTTCACTGGCGGGGCGGCTAGGTGGCGCAGTGAATAGAGCGCCTGCCCTGGAATCAGAAGGACCTGAGTTCGGAGCCGGCCTCCGACACTTAATCCACACAAACAAAAACCTAGCCGTGTAACCTTGGGCAAGTTACTTAACCCCAATTGCCCTAAAGGGGCGACTAGGTGGAGCAGTGAGTAAGAGCGCCGGCCTCGGAGTTTGGATGACCCGAGATCAGATCCGGCCTCAGAAAATGAGCACCCACGCATAAATAATGACTAGCCGTGTAACCCTGAGCAAGTTACTTAACCCCAATTGCTTACAAAAAAAAAAAAAACCTTCACTGGCTTCCTATTGCCTCTAAGATAAAATGCAAAACCATCATCCTGGCATTTAAGCCCCTCCACAGGCTGACTGTAATCTAACTTTCCATCTTATTTCATATTATATACTACCCTTAACACACTCACTGCTCCAGTAAGATAAGCCTAATTGCTGTTCCCTGGACTGAGATTGCATCTCCCATCTCCCAGACTTCTGCCTAGACCCTTTTCTATGCCCGAGGGTGCTTTCCTTCCTTATTTCTGCCTTCTAGAACTCCTAGCTTTCTTCAAAGCTTGGGTCAGGGCCATCTCTTACACAGTCTTCCCTAATTTCCTCTTAGTGTGTCCTATTCCTCTCCTCCTTCTCTTTTCCTCCTCCTTTTCTCTTCTTGTTCTTCTTCTTGTTCTTCTCCTCCTCTTCCTCCTCCTCCTCCTTCTTGTCTTTCCCTCTTTCTCTTCTTTTCTCTCCTTTGTCTCTCTCCCTCTCTGTCCCTTTCCCTTTCTCTATCCTCTCTGTGTCTCCCCATTTCTCTTTCCCTCTTTTTTCTTCTGTCTCTCTGTCTCTGTCCTTCTCTGTCTTTGTCTCTGTCTCTCTCTCTCTCTGTCTCACTGTCTCTGTCTATCTCTGTCTCTCTGTCTCTGTCTCTCTCTCCTTCTCCTATCTTCCTTCCTACCCTCACACCAGAGGTACTTGTCTCCCTGAACACACCCTACACCCCACCAGATATACTAGATGCTTAATAAATGCTTATTCAATTGAACTGGAATAGAATCATGCAATTATATAGCATAATTAATCCTTGAAAAACACTCCTTCTATGAAAAATGTCTTTCCTTCATCTTCTGGGTCACCATGCTCATGCTAATTATCATCCTGAAAATCTCTACAGAAATTCATGTGTTCTTTCTCCTTCCAGGTCCTGATTGAGGTCTAATATTTGGCATGTCCCAAGCCCATTATTTACCTTACTCCTTCATACCAAAGATGGCTGGATTTCTAGGGAACATACTTTATTTGGTGCCCGGCCTCCCTCTTCCTTTTTGGAACCATTCTAGAATTATCATCTTTCCTAAACTATTATTAATAACCTCTTAGCTTTCTCTCTGTCCTCCTAATCCATTCTGTGCACAGCTATCATCATTTCATTACCTTGTTAAAAAAATATCAGTAGTACCTGCTGTTTACAAGATAAAGTCACCCACAGTCTTTTGCCAAGCATTCATGATCCTCCCTATTCTGAGCACTAATGCCTTTCCAACTTTCATTTCCCACTTTGAGACAACAAAATGAACCCTGGTCATTAGCTCCATTATTTGCTAGCTGTGTGATCTTGGGCAAATATGAGCCTCAGTTTCTTCATCTGTAAAATGTGGGTGCTAATTCTACTACCCACTTTGCAAGGTTGGTGTGGGCTTAAAGTGCCGTGTGAATAGGAGTTATCATTTCTCATTCTTCCCCCTGAAGGAACCCTCTGTCCACTCAAGTCAGACTCGTCTCTTCCCTGGTCTTCAAACATATTTTGTTTCTTTTCTACCATTACATCTGCATGTTTTATCCCATTTTTCCTGTTCTCTTTTCAGTCTACTCCTTATTCTCTGGACTTTCTCTGCTATCCCACAGGAGCCTCCTCAGCCTGGATGCATGATCTGCCCTGGTGGCCCCTTTTTCTGATTGGCTAGGTCCTCGAAGAACCGCCATTTTAAGGAAAGGCTACACCACTGAGTGTCAAACTCTTCCTGACTCCAGACCCAGCATCCTATGCACTAAGTCATGCTGTTGCATGTAAATAGCACTGGATTCCATTCATTTGTTCAATAAACATTTATTAGCCCCTACTATTGAATGCTTTGGGCACCAAGGTGGCCCAGTGGATAGAGCACTGGGGCTGGGAACCAAGAAGACTCATCTTCCTGAGTTCAAATCCAGCCTCAGACACTTACTAGCTGTGTGACCCTTGGTAAGTCACTTAACCCTGTTGGCCTCAGTTTCCTCATCTGTAAAGTGAGCTGGAAAAGGAAATGGCAAACCATTCCAGTGTCTTTACCAAGAAAACCCCAATGGATTCACAGAGAGTCAGACACGACTGAAAAAATGATGTCACTAATATGGGGGGACGAGAGGGAAGAGGAGAAAAATTAGAACTCAAAAGCTTGTGGAACCGAAGGTTGTTAACTAAAAGTAAATAAATAAATAAATAAATTTTAAAAGACTGAAAATAAACGATTACTCAAATTCTATGCTTGTATTTTATGCTTTTTATGCTTTGTATTGGTAATACAAAAGGTTTGGGGGGGTTTTGTTGTTGTTGTTTGTAATTCAGTCTCTGCCCTTAAGGAGCTTACATTCTACCTTGGCCCTTTGGGAACAAAGAAAGAAATTTAGCATGACCATAGACACTTAGATGGTTCAGTAGATAGAGCCCTGGGCCTGAAGTCAGAAAGAAGTGAGTTCAAATCCAGCCTCAGACACTTATGAGCTATATGACTCTGGGCAAGTCACTTGACCTCTGTTTGCATAAATTTCCACAACTGTAAAATGGGAATTATAATAGAACCTATATTTGTAAAGTGCCTAGCATACAGTAGGTGCTATGTAAATGCTTATTCCTTCTCTCAAGGTAAGACATGATGGGGCAAAAGAGGGATTCAGGCAAAGCACTCTAGAAAAGTGGGTTATGCTTATAGCCATATACACAGAGTCTGTTATCTTTTTCATTTATATAAATGCCCCATCTCCTTACCTAGACTTCGAACCCCCCAACCCTAGCCCCCCAAGCTAGAATTAAGGGACAGGAACTGTGTGTTAAAAAGACTCTTGCATGGGTCTTGCACCTAATCAACAAGCATTTATTAAGCACCTGCCATTGTTTTGGTATGTCAAAGCTAGGGTTTGGGAACATTCTTTGAAAGAAACTCAGATTTCTAAAAGGTATAGGTAGGGAATAACAGGTATTTAACAGCAGGTATTTAATCACTATTTCCTGATGGATTGATGAAGAAAGAAGCTCAATAACAAACAGTCGACCATACCCTCCAGGACTTAACCGTTCTAGCTCTGGAAAGTCCTCAGTCCTCAATGTCCTGATTAATGAAAGCCTCAAGTGACCCCTATTTCTAGATGACCCCAGGCATACTTCACCTCACTGCCTCACCCCTGAGGGGCAGGGTCTTTGTTTCCTTATTCATGATGATTTGTTTTCCATTTTAATTTCTATAGCTTCAACACCTAGTACAGTATTTTTGTCCATAAATGCTGTCTGAATTGGATTGAATCTGGACTGAGGGAAAGTGATTTAAAAATGCCAGGTTTTCCAGACTTTTCCCAGTTGGTAAAAAGCCAAAGAAGACAGATTTTCATAGATGGCCCCCTGCAATATTCCATTAACAGCTGCCCAGAAAGAAACACATTCAAGAAGATTAAATAACTCTCTGCTCTCTTCTGAACAGCAGGAGGAAGAGGGGCCAGTCCCCAAAGGATCTCAGCATCTAAAAATATTATCACAAAAGGTACCCTTTCTCTCTTTGAGAGTTGCATCCTTAGAAAATGACGACAGTGCCCTTTAAATCAATCCATCAGCAAGCGTGCCCTGTGCTCTCCCAGCATCTCCCTCATCTTCCTCCCACTGCGTCCTTGGACTCCTACCCTGGACTATTCTGGTATGCAAGTTTCTCTGGTGGGACCCCTGCCCCCATAACACGGCCTTCCTATGCCATAGGAGAAGTCCTCCATGACCCTTCCTTATTGTTTTTCTCCATTTGAATGTAAATGTCTTGATGACAAGGATGTCTTGTGTGTATTTGTATGCCCAGGGCCAACCTAGCACAAAGTCTGGTCCATTGTAAATGCTCAGGGCATCTAGGTGGCACACAGTGCATAGGGGGCTGGGTCTGGAATCAGGAAGACCTGAGTTCAAATCAGACCTCAGACACTGACTAGCTGTGTGACCCTGGGCAAGTCACTTAACCCTGTTTACCTGAATTTCTTCATCTGTAAAATGAGCTGGAAAAGTAAATGGCAAACCATTCCAGTATCTTTGCCAAGAAAACCCCAAATGGGAACATGAAAAGTCAAATGAAGATCGATGTAGCGTTCTTCCTCCCAAAATTATCTTGTATTCACTTAACTTAGATATATAAAGATAGAAATGCTTATGTACATGTCTCCCTTGTTAAAATGTCAGCTCCTACAAGACAGGGATGGATTCACTTTTGTCTTTGTATCACCAAAGCTTAGCACAATATCTGGCACACAGTAGGTGTTCAATAAACGCCTGTTTACTGATTATTTGATATCATCTTGTTAGATTTAGCCCAGTTTTCTAGCCTGTCAAGATCTTTTTGAATCTCTACTCTGTCCTCTAGTGTGTTAATTAATCACAGAGGCCTACTGTGGCCTTAGCCAAAGGAATTAATGGGTTTTCTGCACATCACAGTCACTGCACGTCCACCCAGAGATGATTCTAGGGTACTTACAATGCATCAAAGTCAGCCCATAAGCAGACGCATCTGCCTTCTTTCCTTTGTCACCCCAGTCCCTTAGCCTTGCAAAGTAGGACGTGCCTGTGTCTGTGCCTATTCTCAGGGGTCTGGAGTACCAAAGGAATCATAATATGCCCAGCACCTGGTACACAGTAGGCACTTAACAATGCTTGTTGATTGATTGATGGATTGATAGGATCATAAAGTTAGTGCCAGAAAGAACCTTAGCGATCATCTAGTGATTACCCAGGTTCACACAGATAGCACTTGAGCCCAGGTCTCCAGATTCCAAGACCAGGACACTTTCACCTATATGCCCTTAGGCAAAAGCAGACCATGATTTATAGAATCATAGTGGACACATTCTCTCAAGGCTGTAGAAAAGGAACATTGAAGGTTGCAAGAAGGGTATTACCATTACCAAGGTCTACCATTTAGAGTAGGGTAGTCAGTCTATGGTGTGGGTATTATTGAAGGTTTCCTAGGGACAGCTAGATGGTGCAGTGAACAAAGTACCAGCCCTGGAGTCAGGAGGACCTGAGTTCAAATCAGGACTCAGACACTTGGTATACTTACTAGCTATGTGACCTTAGGCAAGTCACTTAACCTCAATTGCCTTGCCTTCCCCCTCCAAAAAAAAAAAAAAGAAAGAAAGAAGGTTTCCTGAAATAGACATTCTCCAGTTCCCTACCATAGATGCTTCTGCCTTTTCTTCATATTTTTCCTTCCCATTTTCTTTTCTTCTCTCCTCTTATAAGATCATTGATCTAGAGTAGGACTTCCTAACTCAAGGTCTATGAATTGTTCCATATTTTGATAGCCCTGTTTTTATTATTGTTATTTTATAATATAAAACTGTAATTATAAAACTATTAGTTTTATAAACTATTTTTAAACTATTATAGTTATAAAACTATAATACATTATAGTTATATTTTAACATTGTGCTTTATAATTATATTATAATTATGTTATATATGCTATAATTACGACATGTCATATTATTTTACAATATATGAATTCGATGTTTATTTTCTAATAAATGAATCATATTTATTTTTCATTGTTTATTATAATCAGTTTTCCTCATAATCCTATATATTGCTTTCCTTTATAATCCCATATATTTTATTTTATGCATTTAAAAACATTCTGAAAAGAGATCCCCAGGGCTCTGTCAGACTCTGCCAAAGGCAACAATGATGCAAAAAGAGGTTAGAAAACTTTCATCCAGAGCTAGAAGGATGTAAGAGAATGATCTAATTCAACTTTCTCATTTGACAGATAACGGAAAATGACTTAACCTGCCCAAGGTCATATAGGTAGAAAGCATCTGAAGAAGGATTTGAACACAAGATCTCTAGTGGCAGAGCCAGAGATTTCTCCACCAAGATACCTCCCAGTCTTTCCTTAGCAGGATTTTCCAGGAGCACCTATGTCAGCCCAATCAGTGAAACTCAGAGCTAAAAAAGATGCTGATCCCTGGGCTTAATCATCATTTTCTATTTTCTCAGTTGCCTCATCTGTCAAATAAGGAGGTTGAACTGGATCAGAGGTAGGGAACCTGCAGCGTCAGGGCCACATGTGGCCACAGGTTCCCCACCCCTGATGATGGTCTCTGAGATCCCTGTCATCTCTGGATCTATGAACCTATTGTCCTATAAAGCAAACAAATAGGAATGAACTTTTATTATTGAGTCCAGGGTCCAGTTTGAGCTGGGTTCCAATCTTGCCTGTCAGTTACTACTTGAGTGACTTTGAGCAACTTACTTAGCCTCTCTGAGTCTCAGTTCCCTTACCTGTAAAACTAAAAGGTTGCACTAGATGGCCATCAGCTTAAGAGCCCGTAAGCTCATTTAGCCCTGATCTAACCAGATGGGCTAAAATGGATTGACTCTGTTCCAATTTTCAGGATTGTGAGCACCAAAATGGTAGGCTGCAAGGAGAACTGATCTCAGAGTCAGGAAATCTGGGTTTCAGCCCAAGACCTGCCCTTTGCTCTCACTGTATCACTATTAGGAATTCTTCCATGTCTCTGAGTCTCAGCTGCCTTGTATGTAAAGCAGGGAGAAAATCTCTCTATTAGTTTCCTCCCATTGTATTATTAGGAAATATATATAAATATATAAATGTGAACAGCAGTAAGCCAAAGTCTATCAAATAGGGTCAATTTTTAATGCTTCAGTGTCTAACTTTAATATTTCAAGACTGATTTTATTGTTGTGGGCTAATCCTTCCACCCATATAAGCCCCAATCCCTCTGCAATTTGTTGACAGCTTCAAGAGTTTCTGTGACCCAGAATATTCAAAGCAGAATTTTCTTTTTTGGTGGGAGGGGAAGGGAGAGAGAGAGAGAGAGAGAGAGAGAGAGAGAGAGAGAGAGAGAGAGAGAGAGAGAGAGAGAGAAGATGATGCTCATTGATTAGAAAATAGCTAGGAAAAATCATAGTACATGAATATAATGGAACCAAAAGAAATGATGACTAGGAAAAATACAAAGAATCATGGGAAGACTTCTATGAACTGAAGCAGAGCAAAGTAAACAGAACCATATACTGGGACTGCTACATTAGAAACAAAAATAACTAAAAGCTAAAACTGACCACTATGTAATTATGAGCAAATCTATGCCTGGAGAAAGACAGAAAATACACCTCCATCTCTTTATTGCAGAGGTGGGGACTGATGGGTGTGAAATATTGCATATACTGTCAGAGAAGGCTGATGTGTTGGTAAGGTTAATTGAATTTCTGCTGTTTTTCTTCTTTCAATCTTTGTTACCTAAAGTGTTAGGGGAAGATTTGTTCTCCCACCTCAAGTTAATTGATGTCATTATAGATTACACACTGTTGTGCATTGATGAATTATGAAAACTTCCTCTCTGATTGAGTCAGAAATGGCAGTGGAGTTAACGTGCTGAAAATTTGCCACACCTCTGGAGGTTTTAAATAACTAAGCCCTAAAGACAACTAGCAGTTCCAGAGTTGAAGAGATAGATACAATGCAGGCAGGAGCAAGTGGTCAGGAAAAAAAAATCTAACTCTTCCCCTTTTTTTTAAGGGAAGACGTAGAGAAAAGTCCCCTCTACACTCTTCCCAAGTAGTAAAGAACTGGGTTTTCCCCCACTGCTGGCTATTGCCTTCAATATCTCTCATTCTTGAACCCCTGAACCAGTGCCTATGTCCCTGGATCAATTATTTAAAGCCCCAGGTGCCCAAATTTAAGCCCACCTAAGCATTTTGCCCCTTCTGACTCCAAGACACTTCTGAGGTTTCTTCCAGCTCCACAGCTAAGAAGTCATTAGCTCATTTCATCCTTATTCAACAATCCTGTGAGGCAGAAATAAGAACACAACCCTATAACCTAACAGACAAGTGGTTGTCCCTGTAATAGGTATTATTACTGCTAGTGCCTTCTCCCCAGGACATAACTATATGTAGATTTTTTCTTTAAGTGTCTGTATCACACAAACACACACATTTTATAATCTAAGACTCTGCCACTTGGCTGTCAAATTGATTTTCCTAAAGTACAAGTCTTTCCTTAAGGGGAAGTCTTGTTTCATTTTTATCTTTGCATTTCTAGTGCCTGGTGCAGAGCAAGTGTTTACTCAATTGAAAAACATTTAGTAAGCACCTATTGTGTGCCAGGCACTCAAGATACAAGTATCGAGAAAATGGGGTAGGGGGGGAAAGGAAAAGAGGGTAGACTTGATACAAAAATTCCAGTTCTAAATCCTCTGATCCCCTGGAATTTGGGGCTAGAGTGAATTCAGTCAGCAAGGTAAGGTTTTCTCTCCTTGGGCCACAGCCTGAAGCAGCCGTGTCCCAGACAATTCACATGATCAATAAATCAAAAACAATTCTGCCTGGTGTGCACCTATGCATACTTATGACCAGAAACCAGTAAGCTACAACTATTTCAGTGTTTAAATTGGTTTCAACCCTTATGCCTCCTATAACTCCATAGGAGAAGAGGCAGTGGAAAGAGGGCTGGCTTTGGGGTCAGGAGCAAGTCTGGCACCTACTAGCTGTGTGACCTTGCGTGAATCATTGAAATGTTTCTAGGTTTCAATTTTATTATATGGAAATCGAAAAGTTTGTTTTTTGGATTTTTTGTTGTTTTGTTTTTTTGCTTTTCTTTGTACCCACAGTGTTTAGCCCAGTGCTTGGCAATAGTAGGTGCCTAATAAATGTTTGTTAACTGACTAATTCACTGTTACTTCAATGAAAAGGATAACCAGCATATCTAATCATTCCAGTAGAATGTACCTCACAGGTTGTGATGCTCAAAAGGAAGGAAGGGAGGGAGGGAGAAAGGAAGGGAGGAAGGAAGGAAAGAAAGAAGGGAGCGAGGGAGGGAGAAAGGAAGGAAGGAATGTCAAGTGTTCTACAAGCATGAAAGCACTCTTTATAAGTCAGATAGTAGTAGTAGTAGTAGTAGTAGTAGTAGTAGTAGTAGTAGTAGGGGGGGGAAGGTCTGGACCCCTAAAAGGAAAAGCCCTTGAACTTTCCCACAAATTTCAGGAACCCAGTCCCTGGCAACCCAGTCTCTAAAGTTCACTGGAAGCATCCCTTTCTCTGTTACCTCCAGACCACCCCAGGCTATTTGCCATTCCTTGATCCCATCCAGATTTTCTCAGAGTCTTTCTGTATAAAAGTATAAATTTTGGGGCGGCTAGGTGGCGCAGTGAGTAAGAGCGCTGGCCTCGGAGTTGGGATGACCCGAGATCGAATCCGGCCTCAGAAAATGAGCACCCACGCATAAATCAAATGACTAGCCGTGTAACCTTGAGCAAGTTACTTAACCCCAATTGCTTAATAAAAAAAAAAGTATAAATTTTATCCTCATCATATGTACAGATTCTTAACATTTGACCCACTTGTATTGGCATCACAAATAGCACAGAATCATTAGGAGTCTGGCCCACTTCTATTGGTGTTGCAATAAACTTGCTACTTGAACTGAAAGAAATTTTGAGTGGTCAAATTATTTTGAGGCAGACCCGCACCCTGTACCATTGCACTTCAGGGTTCCTAGCACACCTAGACCACAAGAGTAGTAGCAGTAGTAGTGGTGGTAGTAGTAGTAATAGTCATAGTAGTTATAGTAGTAGTAATCATAGTAGTTGTAGTAGTAGTAATAGTCATAGTAGTAGTAGTCATGGTCATAGTAGTAGTAGTAGTATATACTGCCTAGAGTAGGATAGTGGTTGGCTAAGAGGCTCTTCCTTCTCAGTGAATACCCTCAGTGAAGAAAAGCAAGAGAGATATCCAACCACTTTCTCCCTCAAAAGGATCTTAAATTATTTTCTTCTGAAGCTAACTTCAGAAATATAAGAAGGAATGACATACATAAGTTGTAATGAAGACAATTGTTGTAATGTTCTTTATTCCCTTGAAATATAAGCAAATAAACTGGATTGTGTCAAAATATTCTTTGATTTTTTAAGTGCATTATTATTCATTCAAACATTTATTAAATACTCACTATGTGCAATGCACCTTGCTATTCCTTTAATTTCTCAATTTAAATGTGTTATGAATATAGCCTGAGTACAAATCAAATTCGTTGTACTCAGTATTTTTTTCCTCAGGCTCTAAAGATGAAAATCATATGGTCAGGAAGGACGTTAGCCAAATTTCGAACATGGAAAAGGTATGAAATATGCTAAACCAATCCACCAAAGGATATAGCTTCATTTTTATTAGGATGAAGCTCAAAGGTTTGAAGGGTTTTTTTCCCCCTCTAGCCTTTTGTTTGAGAAATTCAAATTTTATTTAGTCATTTAAAGAAGTAATGCATTTAGTCACTCTTTTGAATGTGGAAATTGATTTAAATCTGGAAGACAAATGATTATGGCAATGCAAAAAACCTCAACTCACACATCCATGAAGGAGAAGAAATGTAACCTTAAAAAACATTTTATTGTCTTTGGTTTTTACTTTCATTTCTGTGTGTGTGTGTGTGTGTGTGTGTGTGTGTGTGTGTGTGTGTGTGTGTGGCTCCCCCTCTCCTACCTACCTATCTATCCTTAGAATATAAAATAAGAATAATAGTGAGCATTTATATAGTACTTTAAGGTTAGAAAAGTCATCTTGTTTGATTCTATTAATGCTGGGATTATTGGTATCTCTACTGAGGAAACAAGTCCAAGGGAGGTTAAGTGACTTGCTAAGGGTCACGTTTCTAGTAAACATCTGAGGGGAGATTTGAATTCAGGTCTCCATGACTCCAAATCCTGCCCTTCTACCCATTGTGCCACCTAGTTTCAAAAGGAAGGAAGGAAGGAAGTGAGGGAGGGAGAAAGGAAGGAAGAGAGCTTATCTTATGTCCAAGGCAAACCTGTTCTTTAAAGTTTGTTTATATTTCTGCCTATTCATATTGACAGCATAAAAAAACAATCATGGTCAACAAAAATGTCTGACTCTAGCTTGTATAAATTTCATTTCTGGCAATGGTGTGAGTAAGATGGGGCCATGGCTAGCAATTTATACAAAAAGAATATTATTGAAAATGGTCAGGATCTTCTTGGCTAGAGGGCTCTGGAGCTAAATGAAAGAAAATCATTGATTTATATTTTATAAATTCTGAAAGTGAGATAAAAGCCTGAATCCTGTTTTACTTCTAAGCAAAAGATAAGCTTAGAAGTCTCTGTCAAGCTAAGGGAAAGGCAAGCCACTATAGAGGCCACTGTGACCTGTCTATTGTTTTATTCTGTCCATACTTAAGTACACTATGGGATGAAGTTAATGGCAGCAACTAGAGAAAAATGTCATACCAATGGAAGGAAAAAGGGTGTGTTTAGAAAAGAGAGATTCTAACCACACAAGGGTGGGGGCCATTAGAGAGGGAGTAGCTAGTTTTCCTCTTTGACCAAATATTCCCATACTTCAGACACCTCTACATATAAATGTAATAAAATATCACAGTATTGTAAGAATGTGTATGATTCAGAAAAGCATTTGAAGGCTTACCTATACCAGTGCAAAGTGGAATACAACTAGGTCCTGATCAGTGTGATTAAAGTGATTAGATCCTACATCCTGATTAGAATGAAATGACTACATATATTCAGATTAGCAATATTCAAAGTTATAATTATGTAAAATATGGTAATTGGTTCCAGTCTAATGTAAATATGCAGTACAAATTTGAATAAATCGACCACTCATGGGATTCATTATTTGCATTAATTGAGGACCTAGTTGTAAGTGAAGCAAGAAAACAATATATACAATGACTACAACAAAATAAATGGAAAGGACAATAAAACAAAACTAAACAATGTGTATATATTTGGTCAACCTTGATCTCAGGAAAGAGGTGAGTAAATGCAATTGTCTTCTTTCATAGAAGGACCTAGGTAGGCTGCAAGAAGGTGCAGCAGATAGAGCACTAGGCTGGAAATCAAGAAGATTCATCTTCATGAGTTCAAATCCAGTCTGAGACACTTACTAGCTGTGTGACCCTGGGCATGTCACTTAACCCTGTTTGCCTCAGTTTCCTCATCTGTAAAATGAGCTGGAAAAGGAAATGGCAAACCACTCCAGTGTCTCTCTGCCAGGAAAACCCCAAATGGGCTCACAGAGAATTGGACAGGACTAAACAGCAACACCCTTTCACAGAAGAGATGGGAGACCGATGGTTGGGGAATATCGTATATGCAAATATCAACTGTTTTGTTTTTTAAACGTCTTTGTTATAAGGTAAGTCTTGCTGGAAAGAAGAGGGAAAGGGAGGGATGAACTCTAAAATAAATATGATGTAAAAGCAAAGGCATCAAAAAACTATTTTAAAATTTCATTAAAACCTGCAAAGCCAGGCAAAGTCTAGCATACATATTGAGAGATCTAACAAAATTATACTTTAATGCAAAATATCCTTTCTTTAAAAGACTCTAGATTGGAGAACCCATCTAACACAGTTCCTCAGAAGGTAATTCTCCTTTATTGTAAGGGGCAACACATTTGGAGAGATGAGGGATTTGATTTGTGAAAAAAGATGTAGACTTACTCAGCTTGTTATTAGAGGGCAATAAGAAAAGCAACAGGAGGAGCAGCTAGATGGCAAAGTGAATAGAGCACCAGCCCTGGAGTCAGGAGGACCTGAGTTCAAATCTAACCACAGACAACCTCAGACATTTAACACTTACTAGCTGTATGACCTTGGGCAAGTCACTTGACCCCAATTGCTCTGCCTTCCCCCCTCCAAAAAAGAAAAAAAAAGGAAAGCAATGGGTAAAAGTTACAGAAAAGGTAACTATCAGCTTGATACCAAGAAAAACTTTCTAATAATGAGAGCAATCCAAAAGTGAAATGGGCTACCTTGAGAGGAGATGCTTTCCCCCTCATCAGAAGATTTCAAGAAGATACTGGATAATCATGAATTATCAAGAACAGTGGGTGCAGAATTTCTTGGGACCAGCATCTGGTCACAGAGCAGCTACAGAAGAGAGAATGAAGAACTGAGCCAGAATTTCCTCAGAATTTGTCATGGTGGAGCTTCTTCTGAACAGGGAGCCCAAGAGCCTGGAGCCAGGATCCCAGAGACTAGGTGACTGAGGAAGCATGACTGGGATGCTGAGACTTTCTTTGTGACTTGGTTGAGCCTTGAATTCCCTGGAGCAGAAATTGTGAAGGACATGGACCAGACCCTGTGAACTTCAGTGTGGAGCAGGACCTGCCCAGAGAGCTGGACAAGGAACTGGGAGCTGTCTGCCATTGAACCCAGGTGACAGTCTGGTGAATTCAGGTAGAATCTGGGACCATGGAAGGGGATCCAGGGAATCTGAGAACTGGCCCCAAGTCAAGATAAAAAGACCTCTCCCTGGGTACTGAGTAAAGATGAAATTGTAGTTTACTAGTGACCTAGGGGTGGAGGGTTTTGTGTATGATACTTAATAATTGATTGATGAATAAGTGATGGATTGAGTTAATCATAACTTTGCCCCATGAGTGAAAGACTTTGCTGAATAAGTGACTGATTGACTTAATTTAAGAGTGCCCTATGAGTGGAAGACTTTGTCCTATTTGTGGAAGACTTTGACTATTGTACTTTGAGACTATATTGTGATACTGATTGAGTTAACTTAAGACTGCCCCATGAGTGGAAGACTTTGACTATTGTACTTTGAGATGGTTGCTCTTTGTTCTAAATATTGTGACCACTTTGGTGAAAACTATGTGGCCATTTTAATGATAAGCTGTTGTGAATATAAGTTGTAATATTGTGAATGCTGTACCTTTCTAAAAAAAAAAAATTGTGGGCACCATTTCCAGTGGTCCTGATCTGTATCTGGCCACTGGACCCAGATGACTTTGGAGAAGAAAATGAGGCTGGTGACTTTGCACAGTTCTCCCTCACTTAAATCCAATCCACTTGCAAGTCATGGCATCACCTCCCTGAGGTTATGGTCCTCTTCGAGAACAAAGGACAAGCAACAATAATTAAGAATGTTATAATGGAGGCTTCTTTTTATGTACAGTTTGGCCTACGTGGCCACTAAAGTGTCTTCTGTGTCTCAAATCCTGTGCTTCTGTGACTGGGAAGGCATTGTTTACCAAATAGCTGTTTGCATTTAGGTCTGATTTCTAGAAACCTACCACTAAAAAAATAGCTTGTCACACTTAACGCACACACAAATAAAAACCTAGCTGGGTGACCTTGGGCAAGTCACTTAACCCCAATTGCCCTCCAAAAAAGCAAAAAAAAAAAAAAAAGGAAAAGAAAATAGCTGTCTTGACTCAATTCTCCCATAACAAAATTAGGATGTGACACTTTCTCCTGTCTCTGTGATTTTGTCCAAATTGTCTCCTGTAGTACCTCAAAAGTAATCTTTCTTCACCACTCCCCTCTTGGGATCCATGGTTTTCTTCAAGAATCAGTAGAACCACCAACTTCTTTTTTGTAGAACCCTTTCCCCTCCTCCCACCCCAGCTCTGGCTCCCAAGGCTACCTTGGATCTGTTCTGTATATATCTATATGTGTGCCTTTCATCTCCTCAGTTAGAATGTAAGTTCTTTGAGGGTAGGGACTATTTTTTCTTTATCTTTTGTATCCCAGGGGCCTAACACAGACCAAGCATTTAGAGATCAATTGTAAACCTTCAAGTGTTTATAAATTCTAACTATTATGTTATTGGTGATGATGATTAAAGTGATTGATTAACTTAATAAATTCAACCAATTGCTTGATTAAGGTAGCTTCCTACAGTGTAAAGAAAATTGTCTCAGGGGCAGCTAGGTGGTGCAGTGATAAGAGCGTCGGCCCTGGAGTCAGAAGGACCTGAGTTTGGATCCAGCCTCAGACACTTAACACACACAAACAAAAAACCTAGCTGTGTGACCTTGGGCAAGTTACTTAACCCCAAATGCCCTCTAAAAAAAATTTAAAAAAGAAAAAAAGAAAAAAAAAGAAAATTGTCTCTAGAATGAGAATACCTGCATTTTAATCCAGTCTCTGGAATTGACTGTGTGACCTTAGGCAAGTCATAATTTACCTCTCTGGGACTCAGTTGCCTCATCTGTAAAATGAGGGAGTTGGACTTGAAAGTCTATGATATCTCTGATTCTCTAATTGAAAAAAAAAAATACTCCATTAAAACTAACCCTTCTTGGGGACGGGAGTGACAGCCCTGGAGTCAGAAGGACCTGAGTTTGGATCCAGCCTCAGAAACTTAACACACACAAACAAAAACCTAGCCGTGTGACTTTGGGCAAGTTACTTAACCCTCCAAAAAGCAAAAAACAAAAACAAAAACCCTAACCCTTCTTGAATAAGGCCTCCATCAGGCTTAACAGGCAGAATTATTTTAAATAACCTATAGAAATTCTGATTGTTCCAAAATTGTCCCTGGTTCCTTCCTTATAACCGTTGCATTTACAGATGCATTTTACCTTTTTAGCCTTCAAGGATCAAAATTGTCTTACTTAAAATGCTGGTTTGTCTTTTAAATCTTTCAGAACAACTTCTGATTGATAAACCATGCCAATGTCTGACTTCCTATTCATTTCAGTTAAACATATGGGCAAATCAAGAGTCCCTTGCAATAAGAAAAAAAAAAAAGAACCAGGGAAAGAATTATTAGTGTCCTACTTCCCTCTTTATTAGTCTTGTTTTTTTTTCCTAACAAGAAAAATGAACTGAAGTGACAATGGACCATATAAGGGAATCTAATGACAATTAAATGGGAGAACTCTTGAAGAGTTTTTTTCGATTTTCAAGTTTATTAGATTTTAATACTTTTCTAAGCACTCAACCAACAATGATTTATTAAGTGATCAACATGTGCCCAAATCTGTGTTAAGAGCTGGGAATTCAAATAAAAAGCAAAAATAATTCCTGCCCTCAAAGAACTTGAGGAGCTATCATTAGCATTTCCAAAACTATACCAAATAATAGGGGAGAGAGTGACCACCCTTGCTTTACTCCTACATTTATTGGGAAAACTTCTCATGTATCTTCACTGCATATAACCTTGCTTTTAGTTTTAGATACTTTTTATATTTTTAAAAAAAGGTCTCTATATATTTTGTAAGATTTCTACTATAAATGGATGCTGTACTTTGTCAAAGGCTTTTTCTGCATGTGTTGAGATAATCATGTGTTTTGGGGTGTTTTTGTTTTTAATATGATCATGCTGATCATTTCCCTAATATTAAGTCATCATTACATCCTTTATACCAGGGGTGTTTAACCCTTTTTGTATTATGAGCCCCTCTGGCAAACTGGGGAAGCCTTTAGACCTCTTCTCAGAATGTTTTTAAATAACTGAAGGAAATGATAGATTTCAGTTAGAAGTTAGAGAAAACCAAAGATGTAATTTTGTTTTTGTTTTTGCTTTTTTATGGAGAGGGGAAGATAGGGAAATTGGGGTTAAGTGACTTGCCCAAGATCACACAGCTAGTTTTGTGTTAAGTGTCTGAGGCCAAATTTGAACTCAGGTCCTCCTGAGTCCAGGGCCGGTGCTGTATTCACTGTGCCACCTAGCCACCCCCAATGTAATTTTTTTTTCATACAAGTTCACAGACTTTCTGAAATCTATCTACAGATCTCCCATGTCAAAAACCTCTGCTTTATATTCTCTCAATTACTGATCTTATTTAGCTCCCATGGCCATAATTATCTTTATGCTTATGATTCCTAGCTCTATCTCAGACAGCTAGGTGACACAGTGAAGAGAGTGCTGAATTGAAATCATAAAAGTCCTAAATTTAAATCCAGTCTGAATTTTACTAGGTATGTGATCCTGGGCAAGTCATTTAACCCTGTTTGCCTTGGCTTCCTCATCTGTAAAATGAGCTGGAGAAGGAAATGGCAAACCACTCCAGTATCTCTGCCAAGAAAACCCCAAATGGGATCATAGGGTCAGACACGACTAAAAAAAAGTCTGAACAAAAAGATAGAGCTGGAGCATGTTGATGTAAATGACAGATCCAGATGCAGACATATCAATACCATATCAATATCTCTCTCCAATTAGAACGTCAATTTCTCAAGAGCTCTTTATACCTTCAGGACTTGCCGGGATAGTGTTAAATGCTTGTTGACCAAGGGAGGGGTTGAGCTGAACCTTAAAGGAGTCCATGTGTCTAAGATGTGCAGATTATAAGTGAAAGCATTCCAGACATGGGGAAAAGCCAATGTAAAGTCACAGAAATGGCACGTGGAGTCTTGTGGGCGAAGAATAGTAAGCAGGACAGTATAGTGGAAATACTGCATGCATGGAGGACAAAAACATGTAAGAATTCTGGGAAGATAAGAAGGGGACAAGGCCAAAGAGAGTATTTTTCCTTGGAGGTAATTGGGATTAAGTGACTTGCCCAGGGTCATACAGTTAATAAGCATCTGAGGTGGGATTTTAACTCAGGTCCTCCTGACTCTAGGGCCTGTACTCTGTGCATTATGGCACCACCTAGCTGTTCCATAAGATAGTATTTATATTTTATATTTATATCCTGAAGGTAAATGGGGAGTCACTATAATTTTCTGAGTACAAGGGTAACATGGTCAGACCTATGCTTTAGGAAAATCTCTCTGTCAGCTGAGTGGAAGACAGACAGAGTGGGGAGAGACTTGAAACAGGAAGACCAACCAGCAGGCTACTATAATCGTCCAAGAGTGAGGTGATGAGAACATGCATCAGGGTTGTTGCTATCTAAATGGAGAGAAAGAATTCTATATGAAAGATGTGGTAGAGAAAGAAATTACAAGATTTGGCAATTGAGTAGATATGTGGGGTGAGCAAGAGTGAGGAGTTGGGCATGACACCAGCATTGCAAATGTGAGTACCTGAGAGGATAGGGCTGTCCTCAACAGTAAAACAGAGAGGTTTAGAAGTGGCAGGGGTGAGGCGGCTGGGTGGCACAGTGAGTAGAGCGTAGGCCCTGGAGTCTGAAGGACCTGAGTTCGGATCCAGCCTCAGACACTTAACGCACACACAAACAAAAAAACCTAGCTGTGAGACCTTGGGCAAGTTACTTAACCCCCAACTGCCCTCCAAAAAGCAAAAAAAAAAAAAAAAAAAAAAAAGTGGTAGGGAGTTTGGGAAAAAAGATGGTTATACTATGGACATATTGAGCTTGCAATGCCTAAAGGGCATCTAGTTGCAAATGTCTAATAGGTATTTGGTAATACAAGACTGGGGTACAGCAGGGAAGCTAGGGTTAGATTTATAGATCATATATAGATATATAGACCTAGATAGATAGATAGATAGATAGATAGATAGATAGATAGATAGATAGGTCATTTGCCCAGAGATGATGATTAGACCAATGGAGGCTAATCAGATCACTGAGTACAGATAGAAAAGAAGATTTGAGATAAGAGTCACTTAGAGTTAGTGGGTGTAACGTACATAAAGATTCAGCAACAGTGACTGTGGAGTGGTCAGAGAGGCAGGAGGAGAATCAAAGAGATATAAAAGAATAGAGAAGAGAAAGTATTTTGGGGAAGACAGTATTTAGGAAAATCAGTGTCAAATACAGCAGAGAGATCAGAGGATGGATAAGGCCTGAGAAAAGAACCTTAAATTTAGCAATTAACAGATCATTGATAACCAGGTTTCAATTTTCACATAGGTAGGGATTTATCTAAACTTTGCTGCTTTTTTTTTTATTTAACTAACAAGATTTCAGTTTTCATGCAGGTATAGTGAAGAATTAGCTAAACTTTGGGTTTTCTTTTATTTTTTTAATTCTCCTAGTTGCATGCACAGTTTTCTACATATAGTAAGTACTTAATAAGGAGCCTGATGGAGTGGAAAGAGAACTAGATCTAAAATCAGAGAATCTGGATTTAAATTTTAGCTCGGTCACTTACCTGCATAACCTTGGACAAGTCACTTGATCTCACTGGGGACCTGTTCAATGCTCTAAAATGAAGGGGATTGAGCTAAATGATGCCTAAAGACTCTTCCTGCTCATCATTCCACAAATGATCCTAAGTGTTTGCTGAATTGGAGAAATGAGTGGTGTGAGATTCCTAGCATAATTTTGTTTTGTTCTCATGTATTTCCTTGTGGAAATAAAGGTATGGTACTATTAGAGAAATTTCTCTTCCACGATTTAAAGGACAGTACATCATTTTACCTGATACAGACAGACTGGCACAAAGAACCATAAGGAAAATTCCCAAATCTCCAGTACAGATAACACCTCCTCTGAAAACCATGTAGTAATAGCATAGTATAATAGGATCGTGAGCTTTACAGGTTTCCAGAGAACCAAAGAAAAATAAATAGTGGCAGTTGAAACAAAGAAAGGAGAGAAGAAAAGCCCCCAAACAGAACAGCAAGACCTCCAAATAAAACAGCCATATCTATGTCCTTGCATGTCTTCCATGGGTATCTTCTTTGTTCTTCTTTGTAGAGCTTAAGATCTCAAAGCCACAACCCCATGGGGTAGCCACCAGCCCTGGGGTCAGGAGGATCTGAGTTCAAATCCCACCTCAGACACTTGACACTTACTAGCTGCATGAACTTGGGCAAGTCACTTAATCCCAACTGTCTTGTCTCTCCCCCTCCATTTAAAAAAAAAGCTGTAACCCCAGAAGGCACATCCAAGGGCAAAATAAAGAAGCAATACTGTTCCATGACAAAAAATTCATAGAAACTCAGAATTGGAAGAGACAGATCATTTCCTTCTACCCTAAATTACCCAGACTTCTTTCTCTACTAAGCCTCAGTGCAGGCAACTCCCCCCTAACTTTTTAGCTTCCTTTTTATATGTTGTCTTCCCCTTCCCCCATCAGAACCTAAGCTCCTTGAAGGCAGGTAATGATTATCTTTTTGTGTTTGTATTCCCAGCCCTTAGCATAGGGGTTAGAACAAAGTGAGAACTTCTATGGAACCACAAACATACCCAGTAGAATAAGCTCCCTGAAGGCTGGGACTGTTCTTCATTTTGGCTTTGTATTACCAACGGGCAGTCAGGTCAGCAGCAAGCATTTATTAGGCACCTAGATATGACAGGAATTGTACTAAGTGCTGGTGTTAGAAAGGTCTTCCTCCCCCAAAGGAGGAACCCATAGTTTTGGGGGGATAAACAAAATGCAAACAACATACAAACAAGAGACTTACGATACAGGATAAATTGAAGATAAACAACAGGTGGAAAGGGGCTAGAAATTAAGGAAAACCCGGAAAGGATTCTTGTAGAAAGTGTGATTTTAGCTGAGACTTGAAGTCAGGGAGGCTTGGAATAGAATGAGGATAGAACATTCCAGCATTCCAGGCACAGTGAATAGCCAGTGAAAATGCCCCGGGGCGGGGGGAATTAAGGGAGTGAAAGAGTTCGAGAAAGAGCAAGGAACTAAGTGTCACTGGATCATAAGGACATGGTCTGGTCGGCGGAGGACGATGTAAGAAAACTGGAAACATAGGGGGAAGATGGGCTATGAAAGATGGCCAGATGGCTTTAAGAAAGCTGGGTGAGAGTTACAAAGCTTTAAGCTAGTGGTAAGCAAAGGCTGAGACCACGGCAGAGAAAAAAAAAGATAAAGAATTGGTAAATGAGCAGTGTAAAGAAGACGTAGTTCATCCTTTATATTTGGATGGCAGTTTTTTCTCTTTTTTCTCCCCTTTGCTCTTTTTGCTAATATATGTCGTATTTATATTTCAAATAACTGATTTTTATGTTATATTATCATTCTTGTATAACTATAGTCCCTTCCCCCAGCCACAGCAGAAACACAAGGTACTGAGGAGCACATGCCACTTTCTCGCCTTCTTTCTCTCTCCACTGCCTAGTAGAAGCTTTGCACACTGGGGAATTAGGGGGGAGGAGTGTGTGGATTTCGAGGGATGGGGATGGGTCTAAATCTGTGATTTTATTTGTGTAGGGAGCTCCTTGTGAGGAAATTTCCTTCACCAATGCCTAAATATTGAAGATGACTTAAACATATTATGCATTTAATAAGTGCATGTTAGATTTCATTTGACTGAACCGCTATCAATACCATTCAGTACACACACACTAGCACTCTCCCTTCTCTTCCTCCCTCCCTCCCTCTCTGGGCTCCGCAGCTTACCTAGCTCACTCTATGAAAGGCATCCCTAAGCACTGAAATGGTATCCACTGGAGGTAAAAGTGAAATCCAGAA
Organism: Gymnobelideus leadbeateri; assembly: GCA_011680675.1. Taxonomy (NCBI): domain Eukaryota; kingdom Metazoa; phylum Chordata; class Mammalia; order Diprotodontia; family Petauridae; genus Gymnobelideus; species Gymnobelideus leadbeateri. The sequence goes on along the minus strand of WOXC01006793.1, from coordinate 127,382 downwards.
GATCAGAATAACTTCTGCAGAAGAAGGTCTGAGGCCACAACCTGTAAACCCATGCGTCCTCTAAGTCTTAACACAAAACCAGCTGAATACAAGGAAGCATTCCTCATGGAGCCACCATGTTCTCATACACCCTTGGTGCCCACTCTCGCTCACCCCACACCTCCACATCCTGTTTCCGATTTATTCATTCAGCCCACCCATTCACTCATTTTGTTTTCTTGATTGTTCCTGAGGTGCTTCGGTGGTAGAAGCCACCGAACCAGGAAACCTCCCAAACCGAGATGAGCTATGTTACTCTTTGTGGACTTCCAAAAGTTGTGCATACAGCAGGTGCCAAACAAATGCTGAATGAATGAACTTCCTTATTCTTCATTTCAATGGATCTTCTGATTCACAGCATCTACAGGTCAGCCATTTTTGAAGCAGACCTGAGAGGATGATTAATATTTTGCTTGTACATGTGTACATGTTGTCTCTACCAATAAGCTCTTAGAGGGCAGGAACTGGTTCATATTTGCCTTGATATCACCAGCTCTTAGCACACTACCCAGGCCACAGCAGGCATTTAATAAATGCTTGTTGATGGGTCTTCCCATTGGGCCTTCAGAATTTTTAATGAAACAAACAAAAACACCAGAATATAAGAAAATGATTTTATTCCTAATCTTCAGTTCTGATACAGTTTACAAATACGCTTTTACTCTGATAATTCAGCCTTGCTGCTAGCAAAGCCTCTGAACTAACACCCATAAATACAGGTCAGGAGGCAATTAACATCCACTATTGTTTCTATACATAAACTATTCTTTTAATGTCGTTTTTTTTGACAATTGCAAATTGACTACATATATAGGTGGGCAAAATGGCAATAAGTGAGTCTTTTGAAACACTAAATGTATAATAAACACAGCGCATATTATCAACATTTACATGATTCACATCAAATTGATGACATCCTAAAACGTATTCCTTTTAAAGGATAGATTTTCAATAAAATATTACATTTCATTTAATACTCTGGTACAATACTTCATACACTGCAGGAAAATTAAAGTAGGCCTAGTCATCAGCTTAATAAAGGATCCCTTCTCATTAGCCTTTAGTAATAAAAAGAATCACAATTATGTCATAAATAAACAGGCAAAATTAATAATTACAAGTTTTGAGGTTGAGCGTGGAAACATTTTCAAATTAGTTTTGAGTAATAAAAAGTTATGAAAAACACTGAAACGAGCTCCTAGATTTTCAATCTGCCCCAAACAAAAAAAAAAAAAAAAGGAGCAACATTTTAGTAAGGATACAATAACAATAAACTATATTTCTAAACTAATATTCAAGAGGGAAAATTAAAAGTTCTGTCCAAATTAATGGCTAGCAGTCCTAATAAGATAACCATAAATCAACGTGACCATTTGCTATAAAACTTTTTTTTTAATTTTTACATTTTTTTCTTACAATGCACAGTCAACGAAAACTGTACCAGGTTTGTACTGGTAAAAAATATATACTATATATAGATAAATGTCTGTTGTGCCTCAGGAGTTACACTCTTCAGTTTTCTTGTGGTGTAAGTCATCTATAATCAAATACTTCTAAATCAATTCCTTTCCCCATTCCACTGAACTAGAAATAATCCATGATGTCAAATTATTTTCAAAAACACCTACTAGAATAATATCTCAAGATACAATGGGAGTCGATAAATAAGATGAACTTAAATGGAGCTTCAAAACAGTTCATTCCAGAAACATGAATTTACCCTTTTTTTGTCAGTGGAATCCCCTACTCCCTGGACACGCTGTTTCTAGCAATTGACTAGCTATTTTTATTCCATCAGAGAATGGTGGAATGAATGTGGGGAAAAGGTGAGCCAATTAAGCACCACCATCTTACACATCTGTATTAGCTCTGGACATCTACCCCGTTCTCCCTTGGTGCAGCTCAAATTTGAGATAATAAGAAAGGACTCAATGTGGACTTCCTGCACACGGAGAATGCAGGGGATGCAGCAGGGTCTCCTGGTGCCTGCTTTGTTAACAGAGGAACAAATATTGCCCCATTACAGAAGAGCACCTATTAGGGGAACCACACCTTTAAAAAATAACTAGATTACTGACTTCACAGTGCCTCAAAAAAGTTCACAGTACAATACCCTTGTCACCATACATCTGTCTTTGTACAAATGCACTACCAGACTTGCCGTGGGCCACCATCTCCCCAGCAAAGAGTTTGGCGCATTTTTTTTTTGTATCGGAGGAGGCTGGTGGAGATTGTGTGCTTAACTGGGTGCTCTGCCCTTTGTTTGCGGTATGTAAGAATGTCCCCACATTTCTAAACAATTCACATCTCTCGGTAGGGAGATTTTTATTTTGATTTTTTAAATAATTGGTTTAACTCCTTCCAATAGCAAAAACTGAATGGCACTTTTTTGTTTAACTGCCACAAAATCTGAAAAAAGGGTCCCCAAATTGGAAAACTGGCTGTTGGTGACAATGTTGTCAATTTTATGCATGGACTATGCATGAGTACTCTGAGCTCAGACGTGCAGGTAATGAAGACATGTAGTAATGAGCACATGCTGGTATATTTGCAAGAAATGGAAATTCACCTTAATTATTGACTCTCACAACCAACAGGACAACCTCCTCTACTTGTGCCAAAGCACATTTCCTGCCTGTACTAGAACCTGGTATGGAGATGCTAAATGATAATCCCTCCATCTCTCTCTCCCTGCCCCCTCCCCTAATCAACCACATGAAAAAGTCCATTCCTTTCAACTTGAGCAATCACCATGGTTTTCAGCAGGGCCACACACTAGACAGAAGCTTCTGGTTTTCACCCTAAAAGAGCCATTAACTCTAAAATCTTGAATTCATTTGTTTCTTTTGTTTTTAATTTCAATATCACATTTCAGACAAATTCTCTAGCTCAAAACACAGAATCCTAGTTTCACAACTTATAAAGAGCCAGTTCACTTTTGCATGATATGTAAATGACATGATACTCAGAATTAGGACTACAGGTGGGGCAAGACAGGCAGTTGGCCAGGGTGCAATAAGCAAGCATGGATACCTTTAAGGTTTTAATAAATGTGCACACACAAATTTTTGTGCCAAAAATTCTACTGTTCACGGCATGGTGCTCCTTGAGGGCAGATGCTATCACTCGCATGCGCACTCTCACTCTCTCTCACTCTCTCTCTCTCTCTCTCTCATCTTGGCACATCCCAGGAGCTGAGCAAAGTGCCTTGGTGCTAACTGACAAACTAAACAGTTCAATTGAATAACTCATACCATACGTGACTTGAACAATGTGAAGTCGTGAAGCCTTCAATGGACTCACAGGGCACAATTTCCAAATGCAGAAGGTTAAATTTCCAAACTTTACTGAAGGCATTCCAATATTCTGTCAGCTCTGGTAGCAAAATTCATTTGTTGACTATAAAATGAATGTGACTTCAAATATGATTCAAGGCCATCTGATCCACCAATCAACGATGCTTTTGCCCCCAGGTTCTGCTGCTTCCTCTGAAACCACCTTCTAAGCTACTAATTCTGTGAGTTCCACCTGCCAATCTGTCATGTTTCAAGCCCTACACTGCCCCCTATTGAGTGTCACACAAGCTCATGTGAAATTTGTTAATATGTGACCAAGTTCTGGTGATGCTTCATGGCTGCAAACTGTGGACTACCAGTCTTTGAAGGATTAAAACTACAGGTCACCATGGGTATGGACATGACCAGGCTACGGCACTTTAGCAACAAAGAACCAGAGCATCAGAGAGACCAAAGTCCAGAAAAGGGAGGGGCATAGTCATGGAGCAAGAGCGAGGTATGACTAAATTGTGAGATCACCATGCTCCATTGACGCCCACACAGTGCCCAGGGATTAGAGGCAGACCCTGAGGACACTGAGTAGACCCTCTAGGGAAGAGTCACAGGACATCATGGACGAGGACTGAACAGGACAAGAAGGGGTGGATGGGCTGCCACTGGCATCACTGCCAAGAGCATCTGCCCACCTTGAGGAGATCCCAGTTCCATTGAGTTACCCAATGCTCAATAATCATTCAGTGATCTGGCAGAACTAAGACACGGTTTTGACAATCCCATGATACTATACTGATTTAAGAAAATAAGAAAAGGTTTCATTAAACCAACGTCCCATAAAGGACTTCACAAAGCCAAGTGAAAGAGGTTACCTCACCATCGAGTTACAGGACAAGTTGGGTTCAAAGAGTGCAAATACTACTGATTCTACCCTACAGGCATTGACATTAATGCAACAAATACATTTGTACAATCAAACCATTGTACAAATATAAGGATATATGCTGGTGAAAGTCTGTCCCAAAGTCAAGAGTCCAAAGTACTACAATGAAGTAGAGGCAAACAAAAGCATTTTCAAAGTGATCGTGCAATAAAAAGACACACTTATTCCAATTCCCAAAACATAGGCTTTACACAGCGCCCTGCCCCCCGCCCCGGGGGCAGAGGGCCTGATTTCTCTCTCATCTCAGGCCCAGCTGCACTCATCCTAATGGGCCTGCCCAAATGACTTCAGGGAAAACCAACACTCTACCCCAGCTCTACTGGAAAGAAGCTTCCACTCTTGGTGATTTGGGCCTAATCTAGTCACTGAACTGGCTCCACTGCCTCTGAGACCCGGGAGGCTCAAAGACAGAAACAAAAGACAGCCATAAGGCAAGGAACCTGAGTAGTTACAGGGGCTCAAAAGGGAAGTCACCAGAGAAGCTTATTTGTCTTTATGAATATGACCAAAAATTCTTCAGCTGAAATAAACACAATGAAGAATGGTGGAATATACATGGCAAAGAGGGATGTGGCTCTGGAAGGCACTTAAGGTAAAAGAAGGTTGGTGAAAATCCCATTCAATGAAACAGAAAGGAGCTATTGCTGGCAATCCTGTCCCCCAGTCCTGGTGCTGACCCCTTCTCGTCTTGCTTCAGCTAACCCTCTGTGTTCACGTAGATCGACTTGAGGGGCATGGCTCAGATCCTGTATCCTTCCACTGGACTCTGCAGTACAGATCACCTAGAGAAGTGTAAGGCCTTACTGAAAACCACAGGAGCCCCAAGTGTGGGGAAAGGGTCACACATATCAGCTCACAGATGGCGCAGCAGGGTGGCTGGGGTTGAGCAATCACAAAGAATCACCAGAAGCTCACTAAAAGGTCCCTCCAACTGTCAAGTCACTAGATGTCTGTGAAGGCCACAGAAATCACCTCAGGCTGCTGCCACCTCCCGCCCCTGCTACGAGCTGCCGCTTTTCTGAATGACTGCAAATGTTCCCTCCAACACTGGTCATCAGTGTTCTCTTGAGCATAAAGACAGTGACTCTGGTTCCAAGAAAACTTCATGCATGTTTTCCAAACAGAAACTCAACAACTAGGCTGAAGAGTAAGTCAGCCATCTGCTAACAAAAGAAGGCACCTCCTCTCCAAAAACCATTGTCACCTTCCACTTTGAAGTGGCCAACTGGAAAGGAAATGTTCGACTCTGTAAGCTTCAGGCATTAGGACATGATTCTATCCCCTATTAGTTATAATAGATAATAAAAAAAATTGTTCCCATTTATACTGGATGTTGTTTTGACAGATTTTCCCAAATCATTGCTCCTTCAAAAAGTGCCCTTTCATGCCTCACAAAGAGAAAGAGAATAAATCTGCTCCACTTTTAAAAAGAAAAATGCTGATAACTTGAATTTTAATCACCATCATCTGCAAAATGTGGAAATGAAAATTTAATAGCTTCCTCAATTTAAAACAAAATTCTATAAAATATAACATTGTCTACATTGTAGAGATGATTTCTTCTTATTTAAAAAAACAAGCAATTGTAAATCAGGCATTGTTGAGAGAGAAAAACATGATCTTTATATGGTTTCGCACTTTGCTTATTAGCAGAAGTTAAACAGTCAGAATGCAAACCTTCCACATTCATTCTTCACATGAAAGTCCTTGCATCTTTCTTGACCTTTTGGGGGTGGGGAGGAATAGTCATATCTGGAAAGAGAAGAAAGCAAAAATTATTTAGGAATACATATCGAAAAGGTTATAAAAATGAAAACATTTTAAAATCAGCATGAAACTAATAATGTGGAATTCTATATTGAAAAATAAGCTCACAGTAAATCATAACTTTCTATTTGTTGTCAAGAAATACTTTGGCCTCTAATTCGAAGAGTTAAACCTTCTGAAAAGGCGTTAAAGTCAATAGCAGGGTAGAATACTTTAAAATTATGTAGGATCACTGACTCAAAACTGAAAAGGAACTAAGATAATGTTCATTTGATCTAATTCCTTTGTTTTACAGAGGGGACAGTGATCTCTAAAAGAGTGGTCTGTTCCTAGCCTTATTGTATTCAGCAGCCCTACCAATGGCACACTTTTGGGAGCCAATGATAACTAGTTCCAAAAACATCTCAATACATCAGAACACTGGCTGAAATTTTTCTTATTTAATAAGAAATCGATCTTCTCTAACATGATAGATTTTGATAGGGATAAATGTATAATCCTACTATACTCGGCTACATAAGTACAGCTGAGGGAGGTGGCACTTTGGTTAAATGCAATGAAAGAACCTACTGCAACTCTAGGATATCCCAACAGTGACCACCTCCAGAATGAGGAGGTGACCATCACCTGGACCACAGGTCCCATCTGCAGCACCATTCTCACTCTTGGGCATCATACTGTGGAAGATCATTGACAGACTGGGGCACACCCACAAGATGGAGAGCAGAAGAATGAAAGGAAAAGAAACCATGCCACAGCAGAATCAGCTGAAGGAATAGAGCATACCTTGCCTAGGAATCTGAAGATTTAGAAGCACAAGGTACTCGAGACATGTTTAAGGATTTGAAATGCTTTCATGTGGAAGGGCTCATAAAGAGATATAGGTCACCAAAAAGAGCTGGGGAATGGGAATGGGGGGCAGCAAGAATAAGAGAATCTTAGGTGCTTAGGGGGATTAGGGCTGCACTGAGAGAGGCACAGGAGCCAGGAATAAGGCAGAGCTGATCCTGCTGTCCTATCAGACCTCATCTGCACAACTAAGGTCACTTCTGGCAGCACAGGTCAAGAAGGGCACTGATGAGACAGAGAATGTCCAGAGGAGGCCAACCTTGAGGGGGAAGGGCTTTGAGTCCAAGTCAAATGAGGATTAGCCGAAGGAAATGGTCAAAGGTGGGGAAGGAGGGTACATAACTGACGTCTCCCAAGGGAAAAAATGGCTATCAAGATTGTCACTTGTTTTACTCAGTTGCAAAAAAAAACAAGAAACAAAAATTGGAAGTTTTAACAGGCTGATTTAGAATCAAAATCTAGAAAAAACTCCCTAACTCTAACCATCCCTAAGTGCAATGGGATGCCATGAGAGGCAGTGGGTTCTCCTTCACTTGAGGACTCTCGAGAAGAGGCTGGATAGCAATGTCAGACATTGTACAGGGAAGTCTTTCAGAGGTTTTAGGTTACATGAAGAGGCCACAGACAGCTGAGCCAGTGCTGAGATCTGGTGATTCTCTTTGTTCTGCTTGGTCCCAGGGGACAGAACTACAAGCAGCAGGTGAAAAGCACAGAAAGACAAATTTCAGCTTAACATAAGAACAAGCTTCTTAAGCAGGAAAGCTGCCTAGTGGAGGAATGAGCTGCCTCAAGAGGCAGTGAGGCCCCAAATATCTGAGGTGTTCAATGGAGTATGTATAAATGTTGGAGATGCTGTCAAGATGATTCTCACTAATGAATGGCCCAGAATGAGGTCACCTCTGAGCTTCTGTAGCTCTTCCCAGGGTCACCCAACTGCTACGGGGCAGAGCAGGGAAGAGAGTCAATAGGTCTTAACTCCTAGAGGGATATTCCTCTTTATACCAAGACCCAAGCATCAACGCAGGTTGCACTCTAGGCAGCCATGGCAACCCCTCCCAAGCAATTCAGAAAAGGGCCTGTTTACTCTAAGTAGCCCATAGGAACTAATTCCCAAGAAAGATATTAAGTTACCCTCAAAGAATGAAATCTGATTTTTGTGGATTCTGAAATGCTTGTCAAACTTAAAACTGTCAGAATGTCATCTTGGGACAGGATTAGCTAATAAAAGCTCTTAACACAATTTTAACCTTGGTACATCACAAAGCACACACACAGTGAACAGTAACCGATTACAGCTATCAAACATTCCGAGGTTAATTACCCAGCTCTGAGCTGAAACCTTGGCAGGTCTTCTCATCTAAAACTCTTCTGCTGCTGCACCAATCCCACATTTTCATATACTCTAGCGCTATCTTCTCTCATTCTGAAAAAGACATTTACAGAAATGCAAACCAGGCAGAAGAAAGGCATCTTGTTAGATTGTCACTACACGGAATATCAGTAACTTAGGCTATTTAAAAATGTTATGCCATAACTTTCAGATCCAAAATTGCACAAAGTCAGTACAAAGGAAAGAGGTCACGTGGAAGTATACTTCCAAGGAGGCCTGCATCGTGCCCCCACTGCTCATCAATAAAGAAATTCATTTAACAAACCAGCTCTCTCACTAGGATAAAAAGAGGCCCAAAGATAGCATTTGTAACTCATAAGGCCTTTCTCATTACTAGGGGAGTTAGGAGTACATATAGACAGAGGGCAGGTGTGACTGAATATGAAAGGATGATATCTAAAAAATAAAATTAAGGGGTGAGAGAAGAATGTACTGGGAGAAAGAGAAAGGGAAAAATAGAATGGGGGGTAAATTATCTCACATAAAAGGGGTAAGAAAAAAGCTTTTATAGTGGAGGGGAAGAGGGGGAAAGGAAGGAGAGTAAGTGAACCTTACTCTCACCAGAACTGGCTCAAAGAGGGAATAATATACAAATTCATTTGGGTATAGAAATCTATCTTACCCTACAGGAAAGCAAGAGGGGAAGAAGATAAGAGAAGGGTTGTGGAGGATGATAGAAGGGAAGGCAAATTGAGGGGAATGGGTATGTCAGAAACAGAACACTTTTGAGAAGGGAAAGGGTGAAAGGAGAGAGAATAGAAAAAAGAGGGAGAAGAGAATAGAATGAAGGAAAATACAGTTAGCAATAGCAACTGAAAAAAATTTTGAAGCAAGTTTCTCTGATAAAGGCCTCACTTCTCCAACATATAGAGAACTGAGTCAAATTTATAAAAATTTGTAATTTATAAAAATAAGAGCCATTGATAAATGATCAAAGATATGAAGTTTTCAGATGAAATAATCAAAGCTATCTACAGTCATATGAAAAAATGCTCTAACTCACTACTGATTAGAGAAATGCAAATTAAACAGTTCTGAGGTACTATCTCATACCTACTAGATTGGTTAATGGGAAAGAAAAGGTAAATGACAAATGTTGGAGGAAATGTGGGGAAATTGAGACATTAATGCACTGCTGGTGGAGTTGTGAACTGATTCAACCATTCTGCAGAACAATTTGGAACTATGCCCAAAGGGCTATCGAACCATGCATGCCTAGCATTTGACCTAGCAATGCCACTACTGGGTCTGTATCCCAAAAGAGTTTAAAAAAAAAAAAAAGAAAAGGAAAAGGACCTATATGTCTAAGAGTATTTATAGCAGCTCTTTTCTGGGAGCAAAGAATTGGAAAATTGGGGAGATGTCTGAGCAAGCTGTGGCATGTGATTATAATGGAATACCGTTGTACTATAAGAAATAATGAGCGGGATGCTCTCAGAAAATCCTGGAAAGACTTGCATGGGCTGATAAAAGTGAAATGTACTGTGTACAAACTAACAGCAGTACTGTAAGATGATCAGCTATGAATGACTTAGCTATTCTCAGCAATACAACAATCCAAGACAACTCTGAAGTACTTATGATGAAAAATGCTATCCTTCTCCAAAGAAAGAATTGATGGGGTCTGAATACAGATTGAAGCATACTTTTTTTTAACTTTATTTTTCTTGAGGTTTTTTTTTTCTTTCACAACATTATGGATGTATTGTACAGGACTACTGAAAAATGTCATTAGGAAATACTGAACAAAGTAAGTAAAAATACAATAGAACATTTTTTTTTAAAAAAAGAGGCCAAAAAGGAGGAATAGGAAGAGAAGGAAGCAGCAATTGCCTGCTAGAGGAAACAAATCTGGTACATGATGTATCACATAATGATTAAATTAGAAAGACACATGTGAGTACTCACCTTACATGCAGTCTAAACCATTTGTTTGGAAAATTAATGACAATATACACACAGACTACAACAATATATGAAAAACTTAACAACAGCAACAAAATCCAGAAAAATCCAGAAATAAAAGGTCAAAGAGGGCTACAAAGGCAAACAAGATTTGCTGTTATTTTTGTTAAAGTTACTACATACTCTTAAAAAACAAATTATAACTAATGGAGTTTGTGGATTTATAGAGCTCAACTTTGTTCTGTGAGTATTTCAATTTTTTTTTTGTTGAGTTGTCAAGTTTAAATTAAATAAATGAATGAATCAGTGAGTGAATGAGTAAACAAATAGACAAATAAATGGGCAGACAGATAAACATATTAATGAATGAACAAATAAAAAAATAAACACATGAGAAGCCAAAGGCAGAAAGAATCTGAAAATGTGAACCAGTGGGAAAGAGTCAATAGGAGTTTTGTGAAAATTAACCTAGAGAGGCAAATGTTAACCAAAGGGATCAGTAATGTAAGCTTCTTGGGGGCGGCTAGGAGGCGCAGTGAATAGAGCGCCGGCCCTGGAGTCAGAAGGACCTGAGTTCGGAGCCGGCCTCCGACACTTAATCCGCACAAACAAAAACCTAGCCGTGTGACCTTGGGCAAGTTACTTAACCCCAATTGCCCTAAAGGGGCGGCTAGGTGGCGCAGTGAGTAAGAGCGCCGGCCTCGGAGTCGGGATGACCCGAGATCAGATCCGGCCTCAGAAAATGAGCACCCACACATAAATAATGACTAGCCGTGTAACCTTGAGCAAGTTACTTAACCCCAATTGCTTTAAAAAAAAAAAAAAGCTTCTTGTGGCTGTTCACTGACCTAATCTGACAAGTGTCTTTAAATTACATTTTGTCTTTAAATTACATTTTGTAGATAAGGTCTCAAAACTCATACCTATCAACTAGTAGCAAACATGGTAGCTCAACTCTATGGTGACAAGCTAAGGGGGCTCACTTATTTAACTGGTTTCCAAAAATCTTCTCCCCTTCCCCCCAAAAAAGAAAAGGGGCGTGGGGGGGGAGTTGGGGGAGGAAGGAGGGAAGAAAGGATAACCAGCAACCATTAACCTTGGAACAAAAAGATACATACACCTAATTTGGTACTTTGCTAGGCTCAACAAACATGGCTTTGATATATTAATAGCCCCTAGGGAAGGCAATAGTCAGCCAGCCAGCCAGCCATCAGTTAAATAAACCAGCTAAGGCTTTGAGAAGTATTAAGGAGGCACAAACTACTAATATGCTAATTGCTAATGGACATTATTAGCTGGCTGATTAGCCACAGCATATGTCCATGGAAGTCTTGGGCTGCAAAGAGAACAATTTTGCAGAAGGATTTTCAGAGAAAAACCCCAATTCCCTCCCTTCTACTTACTCTGGACAGGTTGGAGTTGGGGTGCAGGGTGGAAGAGGACTCTGATCTCCACTTGTCTGGTCCGCTAGGGAATATTTAATGTTTGTATATTCATGCCCTTTTCTCTTGCTTTTCTGAAAACCAAAGAGCGAAGACAAAACAATTTGAGTTTCAGGAAGGCCTGAAAAAAAAAAGACATTTTAATGAAGGAGCCTAAAATCTTGTTCATTAGGTGGTCAAACAACTGGTGAACATTCAAGAAACACTAAAACACTGTCAGAAGCCAAATGGCTAAGAATACATCTTTCCAACTATACTGTACAACCTGAACAAAACTTCCTAGGATCCACAGTGCCCTTTCAAGCCCACATAATTTTAGTGCAAGACAAAATCATGTATAACAACTTCACCTTGGCTCAGATCAAACCACTTAGCTAAAGGAAGGAAGCATTCCCTTAGTTAATAGTTCATGGCTCCTCTACAGTACAGCTTTCTGAGCCCCAGATACATAATCAGAAGAGATTCCAGGAAGAAACTGAACCCCAGCAGAAATGGCCCCACAGACCCAGCAGCCCCAGCCTGAGCAATGCAGAAGGAAGGAAGCCTGGAAATGGCTCACTACAGAAGAAGAGGCAGTAGAGACACAAAGACACCTGACAGTGTCCCTTCCATACTGTTCCTTGTTCATCTAGGAGCCCTTGGGACCCCTCAGTGCTGCAAAGCTGGTTCTGAAAAGTCTCCCACTATGCATGTCACTTCAGTTCACACACAAGCTGAGCAACAGTGGCAAAGCTTTGGTGGCAAAGCTTTAGATGAAATAAATTGCACCGGGGGCAGAGCCAAGATGGCACAGTAGAAACAGCTCATCCAAGCCACTCTGCCCCCAGATTCCCCCCAAACTATGTAAAAGGGGACTCTGAACAACTTCTGGAGCCCCAGCACCCACAGAATGACACAGAGAAGCTAACCTCCCGCTGAGGACAGCCCAGAAGCCCTGCAGGAAGGAACAGCACAGCATTCTGGGAGCCGGCAGCACAGCACACAGAGCGCGGGGAGCCGAGCAGAGCCCAGGTCCGCATGAGCTGAGGTTTTAGCCCCAGGGCGGCAGGGCCAGCAGCTGGCTGGAGGAACCCCAGAACACCAGCAGCTGTGGCGACTCCAGAATTATCAACATAGACATGCCTAGGACAAAGTAAGAGGTTAGTGTCCTATGGACTTTGGGACCGTATTTGGGGAATGCGTCAGCTCCCTCCCCTGGGGAGAAGCCGCTGAGGAGACACGCCATTTTGTAGTTTTCATAGGCATTTCCGGCTCCCAGCCTACAAATCGTGGGGAGATCCAGCGATCAGTCTTGGGGGGTAATCGCTCTTGCTTTAACCTCCCTGGATCTGGATTGTGATCTAGGGTGGAAGTTGTGGGTGGGTTTACAGCTTGCCAGAAACGGAAGTTGCCCCCCACACGTTCAGGACGAAAATTCCTCTAGCTGGCCTTAAAGCCATAGTGTGGCAACAAGCCCAAAAGTCAAGTAATTAAGTGGCAACACGCCAAGGCAAAGGAAACAGAAAAATGCAACCCTAGACTCCTATTTTGGGGGCATAGAGCAGGAAAAGGACTGTGAGGTCTGACCTCATCAAATATCTATGCCATCATGCAATGTATCTTTCAAGTTGGGGGCAGTCTCAAAGAAACATTCACCATCTAGGATTGGCAGAATTTTTGCCCTAATTATAAAATAACTCTTTGGAGCAGCTAGGTGGTACAGTGAATAGAACACCGGCCCTGGAGTCAGGAGAAACTGAGTTCGAATCTGGCCTCAGACTCTTAATACTTACTAGCTGTGTGACCTTGGGCAAGTCACTTAACAACAACTGCCCTGCCCTCCCCCCTCCAAAAAGCAAAAAAATAAAAAATAAAATAACTCTTGGCCCAAATAGCACTGACCATCACTTAAATGAGAGGCAGTCACATGTTCAGTAGCTATTTAGGGGCTTAAGGGGCAAACTATGGACCAGTATTAGTAAGCAGGGAATCCAAAGAAAGCAAAGGTCACAAAATAAAACGCCTTGTGGGCCAGGGTTAGGGTTGGACCTCAGTCCTCTCAATGGCCACAGACCAAGCCTGATTAGTTCTAGCTACCTACCCTGCAAATATGTCAGTCACTGGTTATGAGGCACACTCAAGAGAGATATTGCCATCTTTGTATACAAAAGGTGGCATATTTCTTTTTTTTTTTTTTACAAATGCATTATTAACTTCTGGTTTACATCATTCATTTCTGCCAGATTTTGAGTTACAATTTTTTACCCATTTTCCCCCTACCCACCACCCCAGAATAGCAGTCCCACAAGATATCCCCTCATCCAATCTGCTCTCTCCCATATCTTCTCCCATACCCCCTCCGACTTTACCATTAGGATAAGGTGAATCTCTGTGCCCAAATGCCTGCAAATCTTATCTCCCAATTACATGCAAAACAGTATTAATAATAGTATTTATATATATTTGAAACATTTAATTTTAAAACATCGAATCCCAGATCCATTCCCTTCCTCCCTTGTCACCCACTCCCACTGAGAAGAAAAGCAATTCAGTATGTGTTGTACATGTAGAGCTATGCAAAACATTACCATAGTAGATATATTGTAAAAGACTGCTAGTATTTCCCTCCCACCCACCCATCCCACCCCACACCTGGTCCATTCCCTACTCTGATCCTGTCCCTCTTCAAAAGTGGGTACCTCCAACCTCCCCTCCCCCTAGGATGCCCTCCCCTCCATCATCCCCCCTTTCATCCCCCTTCCCCCTACTCTCCTGCAGGGTGAGATATCCCATTTAGTATGTATGTCATTCTCTCCCTGAGCCAAATTCAATGAGAATATGGTTTTGTCTTTTTGCCTTCCTGTTCTTCCCCTCCCCTGCAACTACTTCCCCTTGCCTCTTCTACATGAGATAGTTTACCTTACTCTGTCTCTCCCCATCTCCTCTTGCCACATTCCTCTCTCACCTCTTATCTTCACCCCTTAAGTATAATCCCTTCCCACCAAATTCAACCTGTGCCCTCTATCCATGTATATCTATAAACATATATACACACATTCACATGTATATTCATATGCCCATATACCCTTCTTCAATTATTTTCATACTGAAAAAGGTTTCATCAGTCACAGTTATTGTTTTTCCATGTAGGAATGTAAATAGTTCAACTTTGATAAGTTCAAAAAGAGGCATATTTCAACATACTAAAAAAAATTTAGTTCTTTGCTTATATTCGTGCAAGTGTGTTTTGGAGTAACTTGCATGCAAATAACCCAAGAACCTCCAAGTCTATAAATTTTAGCACTGAAATTTCAGCCTGCCTGACGTGAAATCTTCTAGAAAAGATAGAACACATAAAAACCTACAAAATGAACTCTTCAATTCTTTCCTCAAGACCAAGAAAAATTCTTTTTACACTATAGTAACTGTAAAAAGAGGGCAATTTTTCAAAGTAACAGGAATATAAGTGGGATGGGAATGAGTACAGGAGCTCAAGGAATCCAGAGTTCCAACCATACATATAGCTTCCTAGGGCTATTACAGCAACTTAAGTACAACCCCAGATGGAGCTGATCGATGGGGAGTTGACTCGGCTCCCCGAGGACCCAGACAGCTAAATGGAGCCCTTCTGTTTCACTGGCTACCTGAAACACTGAGAAAAATTCCAAATGAAATTTTAAATTTTTCCATAAGAGCTTCAGGGAAGAATGTGCTTTGGGAGACTGGAAAGCCGCCTGAAACTTATTCTTCCTTCCACCAGATTTCATTGACAGCAGGATTTCTAAGACTTTTAAATAATCTGTATGAATCCAATTGCCTCACCAACTATTTCATAGCCAAGACTTTCAGCTGGTTAGGAAAGGAGATAATTGCAAGGCTCTGAAATCATCTGGTAATATAGATGCAGAGATAGAGCTCTCCCTCTCTCTCTCTCCCTCTCTCTCTCCGTCCACCCCCCCCCTCCCCCTTTCTCTCTCTCCCCTCCTCTTTCTCTTTCTCCCCCTCCCTCCCTTTCTTTCACTCTTTCTCCAACTCTCTCTCCCTCCTTCCTCCATATATACATATATTGAGAGATACAGATATAGATAGATATCTTTCCATGTGAAGTAACTCTAGGTACTTTCATCTTTAACTCTTCGAAAGAGAATCACAGTGTAGGTTTTCTCTTGCTTTTCCCCACTCTCTGCCCCCAGGAAGCCACCAACCTGAGTCTCCACATAGTGAGAAAAAAGAAAATGAAAAACACATGTTCACATTAAGAAATTGAGAAAGCTGGGGCGGCTAGGTGGTGCAGTGAGTAGAGCACCAGCCCTGGAGTCAGAAGGACCTGAGTTTGAATCCAGCCTCAGACACTTAACACACATAAACAAAAACCTAGCCATGTGACCTCGGGCAAGTTACTTAACCCCAATTGCCCTCCAAAAAGCCAAAAAAAAAAAAAAATTAAGAAAGCTGTCCAAAATGCTATGTGTCAAATGTCAAGAAACAAAGAAAAATAATAACTAAGTTATAAGGCGGCTAAAGCAGAGGCCTTGCACTCAGTTCAATTCAACAGAGGATGAAATAAAATAGCCCCTGACCTCAAGGAATTTACACTTTTAAAAAAATGTAACTAAATTCAATTTGATTTTTTCTTTTGTGTAGGAAAAAAAAATCATCCACTCCAACTCAACACTTTAAACAGTTAGGGTAAGACAGAGCTGAGGTACTAGGAAAGAACAATACCCATATTCATCAAAGCAAGAATGGGCCCCACTTTTCCGAAGTCCTGGGGTGTGTGAGGATTAGCACCAGTTAACATGAGGCCTCTACTCTTCTCAAGCACACACCTACCCCTGAACTCACACTTTTAGGAAGACCCCCCAGTCTCCCTGGTCAGATTTTCCTCTTCCACCCCACTCTTTCTCTAACTCCCCTTTATGCGTCTGCTGCCTTTCCCCATCAGAATGTAAGTTGCATGAGGTCAGGGCTGGTCTTTCTTGTATTTATCTGCACCCTCAATGCTTAGTGCAATGTCTAGCACATAGAACCATCATCAAGAATCATCATCATTATCAACAAACATTTATTAAGTGTTTACTATGTGCTGGGTGCTGTGCTAAGCACTAGGGATACAAAGGCAAACATAGCCCATGCCCAAAAGGGGCTCACAGTTTAACAGGGAAGACAATATGCAAACAACTGTGGACAGTCAAGCCATAAACAGAGTAAATGGGAGATACTGAGCGTTTTTTAAATGCCCTGTCTTATGAGAGACAAAAATGTGGTCATAAATTCAGAACTAGACTAGATCTCAGATGCCACCTCATTCGACCTCATAATTTTATAAATAAGGAAACTGGCACCCCAGAAAGGCTGGAGGATTTGACCAAAGGCCTAACAGTGCTAACTAAGCGGCAGAGCCTGAATTAAATTTAGCTTCTCTGATCCCAAAGCCAGCACAGGGTCCTTCCCATTAGGGCACACTGCCCTCCCAACAACACAAACACCTTAACTCTCCCAACTTGTACCAATCTATTCACACAATTTTAAATGCTGATTAAAGGAACAGAGCTTAAAAAACATAAACCTTGGGGTGGCTAGGTGGCGCAATGAGTAAGAGCGCCAGCCTCAGAGTTGCGATGACCCGGGATCAAAACCAGCCTCAGAAAATGAGCACCCACACATAAATAATGACTGCCCGTGTAACCTTGAGCAAGTTACTTAACCCCAATTGCTTAAAAAAAAAAAAAAACATAAACCTTAAAAAATCCCTGAGCCGGTCCTTGTTGGCATGTTAACTGCACAGCATTTCATAGTTGCCACATGAGATCCTGCCAAGCAGACAGTGAAGACTAAGGTCTGCTCTTGACAAACAGGCCTTGCGTTCTGACTAAGTGAGCCCTGGCAATGCGGCTGTCACTTCGCTGAACTAGAAATTGTCATATGCAGTGCCCATGACCATTCTAAGGAAAGCTTCAGACTGTGGCCTAGATCTTTGGAAGGCAATCACAGTAATACCAACAAACCACTTTGATGTTTAGACAAGACTTCAGCAGCAGCAAGAGCTACGTTACTAAGAAAAAAAGCCATTCTACTTAATTTTCCTCATCTCAGCATATTCCTAATTAACTCAGCTTTGTGTTTGATATGAATAGCTTTTAGATGGAGAGACTCCAATTTCAAATTCTTCTTCATTACCCAAATCTTATTAAAACTAAAATTTCACTGGTTCCAACTACTCAACAGCACTAAAAATTGGCCACCCCAAAGCCTGAGTATTATCAGAGTGGCCAAATTCAGACTAAGAAATGGAAATTTGGAGAATAAAACCCAGACCAAAGCTCTGGGCTTACAGTAACGGTCCAAAAGCTTAGGGGCTCTGCATTCTAAGCTCTCTGTGCATAAAATACAAGGAAAACCAGGGCCTTCCTATCCAGTTATTTCCTTATCATTCCTCCTTCAGGGAGGTCAAAGAGCAAATGTGTGTGAGGGTCACTCTCGTGCTCCACAAGTCTTCTACAACTGCTCCATCGGAGGACCCTCGTACTGGGCACTGGCTCCTTACTCAAAAGGAGGTGAATGTATATAACCACTGATACGCTTGGGGCCTGAAGAAGGGCCTGCGAAGGACAGAAGGGACTCCAGACTGGAGCTGTCCTCCACTCAATCATTTGCAGCACGAAGGCTACTCGCACATCTATGCCACAACTGTACCTGCTCCTCCTCGATTCTGCGCTGCAGAGTCTCAATGTAATGCTGAACAGCCATGTAGATAAATCTGTACTGGGCTTCTGTCTGGACCATCCCTGACCTCTGTGATCTCACCATCTGAATGGTCTTGGGAACATCAATGTCGCAATCCACACCTAGAAGAAAACAAACAGCAGTGCTGACCCCGCCTCTGTCTCACATAGCAGGCCTTTTTATACACACAAGCTTTCCACTGATATCCCTGGTGCCCAAGGATTCACACGGCCAATAATCATTCATTCCATGTCCCACAAAACAGTGTGGGCGGCCATTAAAAGGCCCAGTCCAAGGGGACAGCTCTTTGGTTCAATTTCCAGTTGCCAACTGTGCCACCTACACCTCTTGCACCAGCCAGAACTGCTCTGGAGAGATACAAGTTTGGTGATCCCATTTAAATCCATTTCTCCTACTGATAAGAGTCACTTATTCTCTCCCCCCAAAACCATGAAAACAGGCATCTGAGCTTCTGATCCTGCAGCCAACTTACCTTTCTCTCTGATAATGTCAATAAGGATGTCAATCACAATGAAAGTTCCTGTCCTGCCGATCCCAGCACTGTGGGTGAAGAAAACAAAAAGCTGCTTGTTTTTCTTTCAGTGACAGCAAAGTCTTTCAAGGAATGGATATGGTTTCCTCTGTGTGGATGTGCATGTGTTGTGTGCATACATGTGCATGCACCCATTGTATTGGGGAAGTGTTCAAAATAAGAACACTCATAATGGAACAAATGTCAGGGGAAGGGGATTATTTTTAACAAGTCACATTTTAATTAAGTTGTACAAATAACTAAAGTTAAGTGGCCTCCCACACATCTACTTGCCCACTGTGCAAATATAATTTACAAAAATAAAGTCTCCTCCTGACACACACAGCTCACCCCAAATGTGGGGCATGACACATTTGTGGGCACCATAATGAAGGCATGAGGCATGAGGTCACAGCTCTCACCAAAGCCCTGCATGGGAAGTGGTCCATGTCTATTTAAAGCAATCAACAGTAGTGTGTGGGGGGGAAATCTCTTCTTTCCATGTTAAAAGAAATCAGAACCACAACCAAATTAGAGCCTAAAATCCTACACACACACACACACACAAAAAAAAAAGAAAATCGAGTAAGGTCATAAACTCCTATAAGCCAGGGATTGTGTCTTATCCTTTTGTTTATCATTACGATACCACACCCAGCCCTAGCTTCAGTCCCTCTACTTACAATAGCCATCCAATAAATATTTTCTGATTGGAATTACAGTCTTGAGGACTCGGTAAGGAACAGGTTCACAGGTGACAAATATCCTTTTCTTGTACTGTTTATCCAGATCTACAAATGCTCCTATTCTCCTCTAAGAGCTGGGAGGTGGGAATTGGGGGAGCAGTAGCATGCCTGTCCCTGGTTTGGGAAATTAAGATTCTCTCTACCCAGAAGCACAGCAAAGCTCTGCCATGATCTGGATGATTACCTGCAATGCACCACCACAGGGCCTGCATCAGGAATGCTCTCCTGCTTGTGATGGACCTCTTCTAAAAAGTCCAGAACACCCCCGGGGTCAGTGGGCACGCCGTGATCGGGCCAGGTTCTAAAATGGTACTGCCACACTGTTCGCTCCGTGTTCCCCTGAAGTAGAGCCAAGAAGCAGCAGGAAAGAATTAAATACTCCAAGGGGGAGAATTTCCCTAAGTCAGGAACAATCAGGGATACTAAACGATCCAAAGAAACTGGCATTTAAAAACAACAAAATTCCCACAAAAGAACCGAAATTACCATCTCTGGGACCTTTTAAGATGTTTTTTCTGTAGCTGGACTTGGGTCCAGTCCTTTTAAAGTCAATTTCATACAATAGTCATATTTTTATGGGTAAGCTCTGAGCTTACTTGGGTAATTAGTCTTCTAGAATACAGCAGGGCCCCCTTTCCCCTCAACCCATAAGGTCTTTAAGTAGAAGCCAAATGGGCTCTTGACATGGACGTTGGACTAGGGAAGAGTAGATTTGCCAGCATTTGGCCTACATTCCCTCATCTGATCAGCTCTGGACAGGATCCTCCAACATTCCTACAGAAATAACCAACGGAAAATACTCTGCTAGTTTCAAAGCACTATGTAAATGTAGGTGCTGAGCAAGCTACAGATTCTTGGTTGCAGCATTCAAAGCCAGGCACAGCCTGGTTCTAAACGCTCTGGTCACTCTTACCTCACACATCAGCCATTAACACATTTTAAGTTACAGCCAAACTGCACCCAAACTAAGGTCTCTTTATCCCCTCCGGAAGAGGGAGCCGTCTTCCCTCCATTTCTGTTTATCTCTCTCTTCCTTCAAAGCCCAAAACACCCACCACCTCCTCCACAAAGGCCACACTACAATTTTTCTCTCTCCTCATATTTCTTATTCAATTCACAAACATTTATTAAACATCAATTACGTGTGAGGAATTGTGTTAGGCACTGGAGATACAAAGACAAGAGTGAAACAGTCCCAGTCCTCAATAAGCTCGATTTCTCCTGGGTGGATACAGCACAAGGGAGACGAGAGGGAGGGGAAACACACTAGTAAACAGCTCTTGATTTAGACCCATCCCTTTGTCCTCATTCTACTCTCCGTCATGTCACAGGACATAAATTTAGAGCTGGAAGGGACCTGAGAGGCTATCCAGTCCAGCCCCCATAAGGAACTGAGGCACAATGATTTGTGCATTTGTCCTTCCTCCCACCAGACTATTAATTCTTAGACATATACTATCCTCATCTTTCAAGCCCTGACCTCAAGTACTGTGCCTTGTATATATTGAAGGTAAAAAAGAGGGATCTGGAATCTTTGTCAAGGTGGGAAAAAACCATTCTGGATATTCCCTCCACCAGTGAAAATTACAACCCATCACTGAGCTAGAGAGAAGCTGATGAGTGTCTTCCCTGAGTCATACAAGTAAGTGTACAAGGCAGGATGGCCCCAGGCCTTGCTGATCTCAGGGCCAGCATCCTACCAGAGACGTTCCAGTGCCTCTGCCTTACACGCAGCAGGTATTTAATAAGTGCTGGTTGAGTTGAATTGAGTGTGGTCTATTTTAGGCCAATCAATAGTTCTCATAAAATTCTCTCATCCGTGAATAATTCATAGGAACCATCGGGTCTAGAGCTAGAAGGGACCTTGGAGAATATTTTGTCAAACTCCTCATTTCACAGATTAAAAAGTTTAGGCTAAGTGACTCTGGCAAGGTCACTGGTTACAAATAACAAAGCTGAGCCATGAATCCAACTCCAATGACCTAGTTAAGCTGGGCCTTTGATCTCCTCCCTACACCTTCATGAGTCAGTAATAAAAGAGATACCACAAACCACAATAGGGGCCTCTGAACCTCAGTTTCCTCATGTACCTGAGTAACTTCACCTCCTATAGAAATGTAATGTGATAACATATATGAAAGCACTTAGAAAAACTCAGAAGTGCTTTACACCAGGTGAGATAAAAACACTGCTAATGCTGATGGAGGAAAAATTACATCTGTCTGTGGTAAAAATAAGCCTTTTGTCCCATCTGCTACTGAGAGACATAAGATAACATCAAGACTGGCAAGCTGGTTGCTAGCAGAAAACTAGACCTGCATTCTCTATCTAGCCCACACTGAATTTCCCTCTCATTTCTACCCCAAAACAAAGTAAACAGCCTCCCCCCAAATGCCTTTGTTTCTTCAGTAAGTTAAATCATCATATCCAAATCTCTCCAAGGCAGTTTGATTGTACAGGCCATATAAGGTTTAAATATAAAGCAAAATCATTCCATTTGGATCTGCTCCTCCAACAGAAGGAAAGTGTATCAAGAAACCCTGCACTTTACACCATGAGGGTCCCATCCACAAATTCCCCTATGAACAGCCTCCAAAGACCCTAAAGTATATCCATGTACTTACTTGTCCAACCTTAGAGAGCTTAAGTTCTCTCAGCGTATAGTCATGGGCAGCACTTTCTTTGACATTCCTAACACGCATAGCGCCATACTCCTTTAGAGCATATTCATCAGGCCAGTACTTGACACATTTACTCTGGAAAGAATCAAAAATGAATTAGTCCCTATGAATTGTTAAATAAAAATCTAAAATTCAGAAAATATACCTTAAAGTCTCATTTAATGGTGACCTGACCGAAGCTATGAAGACAAATCAAGACTCAACTCTGGCATCTCAAATATCATTTAAAAAAAATAACCACAACTTTAAAGGGGAGGAAATTTAATTCAATTTAAAAAATTATTAAGCACCTATCATATCTGTGGCATTGAGCTACACTTTGAAAATACAGATCTACTGTACACAGTCCCTGCTCTGAGCTTATTATTTAAAATGAGAAAATTTATAAACACACAAATGCCTATAACACAAAGGAGGATGTGATGAGTGTAAGGGAGAATTTCAGGCAAAGTTAAAAAGAACGATGTGAACAGAGAGATTATTTTCAGGTGGGAGTGGGGATGGAAGAAGAAAGGGTATAGGAAGACTTCATGGAAAAGATGTCATTTATATGGAGCCTTGAAGGAAAAGAGGAATTAGAACAGATACAGATAGAGGTGGACTTGGGATTTTTTGAGGGGAGGAGGCAGTCCCCTCTAGATTAGGGTATGTGTGGCTGGAACATAGGAGCAGTGACCCTTGAAAGTTCATTTGTTTTGGGGCAAACATATGCTTCATTTCTCTTTTGTTTTTCTTTTTTTTTTTTAATTTGCTTTTTGGAGAGCAGGTGGGGTTAAGTGACTTGCCCAAAGTCACATGGCTAATTTTTGTGTCAAGTGTCTGAGGCCGGATTTGAACTCCGCTCTTCATGACTCCAGGGCCAGTGCTCTATTTACTGCGCCACCTAGCCACCCCGTGCTTCATTTCTCTATGACAGTAGCTGCTCATCTGCATATAACAAGAACATGCTTTGTGTTTATGTACAGAAAGAAAAGAAGTAAGACCAAAAGGAAAGACAGACAAGCAAGCCAGCAGCTGAAGTTACATTGAAGATGAACTTATTATACACATTAAAGAAAAAGCAAGCTGTAATGAATAGACTCCAGGAGCTAGGTGGCTCAGCAGATAGCATCAGGCTTGGGGTCAGGAAGACTCATTTTCCTGAGTTCAAACCTAACCTCAGACTTGTACTAACTGTATGACCCTGAGCAAGTCACTTCACCCTGTTTGCCTCAATTTCATCTAAAATGCACTGGAGAAGGAAATGGCAAACCACTGCAGTATCTCTGACAACAAAACTCCAAATGAGGTTGCAAAGAGTTGAACACAACTGAAAACGACTGAACAATAACAAACAGATTCACAGTCTCATGTACAGACTTCTATTTTCTTCACGTACAAACTACCATGGAAATGGAAATTGTCATTTTACTGGTGTCCTGAGCTCAGAATTTTTTAAATATAATTTTTTATTAAAAAAAAACAAAAATAATACTTCAAAGGTAAAAATGAAAAGAAAAACTGAATAACACTGAAGTTAATAGCTAGAAAAATATGAACACCAGATGCTTTATGATTATGAAACAAAAGTATTTTGCCTTACAGTGTAGTGACAGAAGATGAGTATGTGGTTATGTGGGATGTGGTTACTCTCACAGAGTGGAACCAGTTGATGAACTAGGAATACAGAATGGTAATGCATAGACTTTAGAGCCATGTTCAAGACAGGCTAGAACTTGGCCAAACAGAAGTTGGGGTTTTTTCTCTCTCTTCTCTTCCTGGCTGCTGAGGAAATGAGAGTATATATCATGTCCTCTACTGCTACATGTTGCTGAGAATACAAACAGAAGACAGAAGATACTTTCTGCCTTGCCACCTGTTACTGCTGAGAGGTACAGAAGACGAATCTTGGACGGAAGCAAAATTAGAAAGACTTTTGCCAATATTAGGACAAAGGTCACTGCCTTCTCCTGAAAGTGTCTAACACTGCTTCAGGTAAAGGAATCAACTGAGATGCTGCTGAAAAGCAAGCCCAGCTGAGCAGAGTTAACAGCTTAGAAGAAGAAAATCAAAGAAAATCAAAATCACTGATTTATCAGTAAATCAATCTGGCCAGCTGAGATGACATGACTAGTGAAGGATTAATTCAGCACAGTATGGAACAGTTCCACTTGGCAAAAAGCATCTACACAATGTTCATCAGGGATATTTTTTATGAAAAATTCCTGAGACAGAGAGAAGATAAAGAAGTCTACAATTCCAGAGCTATACACGTGTTCTATTACCCTGAGGCTTTAAGCATATACCTACTATCCCCACAGACACAAAGTACACTGATGAGAGTCTGTGACTGATGTTTATGGGTGAAATGATATGTAAATGTTATATATTTGCTTTGTGTTTTCAGTAATGTCAGTAAAGATTGAGTATTAGTAATTGATTTATTAATGGAAAATACACTGATGGAGACACAGGCCCTACAGTTTTAGAGTAGAAATAGTCACTCACAAGGATTAGTCGCCCAGAGAACTTGATAATGTTGAATCACAGCAGCAACTTCCTTCTACAGAATCACCCATCTACCAGTATGGCAACAGATAAAAAGGAAACAAATTGCTGAGAGGGAATGAGGAGGGAAATGGAGGAACAAGTCACATTCATGAAAAGAAGCCGTAGATTAGAATTGGATGTAAAAGATCTGAAAGCCTAGGGGGCGGCTAGGTGGCGCAGTGAGTAGAGCGTCAGCCCTGGAGTCAGAAGGACCTGAGTTCGGATCCAGCCTCAGAAATTTAACACACACAAACAAAAACCTAGCCGTGTGACCTTGAGCAAGTTACTTAACCCCAATTGCCCTCCAAAAGGCAAAAAAAAAAAAATCTGAACGCCAAGATCAAGAATTTTAATTTATTCAGTAGGCAAGAGGAGCCACTAAAGGTTTGGGAAGAGAAGACTGATGATCAGAGTAATGTATTAGGAAAATTATTCGGAGGTGTCAGAGGTGTGAAGGATGGGTTGGAGAAAGGATTGAGACAGGAAAACCAATAAAGAAGTATAGTCTAGGTGAAAAAAGAATGAGGCTGAACAAAGATGGTTATAGTAATCTAGAAAGAAGATGGATAGAAGAAATATTTTGAACAAAGATCTCTGATATAAGTCTCATTTCCAAGATATATAAGGAACTAATTCAAATTTATAAAAAGATAAGAGTCATTCCCCAATTGATAAGTGCTCAAAGGATATAAAAATAGGAAACTATCAAAGAAGATATCCAAGCTATCAACAGTCATAAAAAAATGCTCCAAATTACTAGTAATTTTAAAAATGTGAATTAAAGCAACTCTGAAGTTTTACCCCACATACCTCAAACTGACAAAGGTCAAAAAAAAATTATCATTGCTGGAAAGGCTGTAGGAAGACAGGCATACTAATATACTGCTGGTAGAGTTATATGTAGGTCCAGCCATTCAGGAAAGCAATTTGGAACTATAACTCAAAAGTCAATAAACTGTGTACAGTCAATCCTCAACATTTCCATGTTTAACTTTCACAACTTCAAGCATTCCTGTGATTTTATTAGTAATCTCATTTTCACTTCTGCATTGGCCATCATGCATGTCAGTGGCTATGTGCAGTAGAGGAAAAAAAGGCATGATACAGGCAAGTTTATATCCACAAAAAAGAGGAAAATATTCATGGAAGTGTTCAGGAATCAGAAAATGACGTAAAGGGGCCCAAGGAGGGAACTGAAAAAGTTAAAAAACTGCTAAGTTTGTGGGTAAATGAGATGGTCATTATCCCCTCCCTCCATCATCCCACCCTCTGGGCACAATGGAGCAGTGGTCTGACCTGCCTGGCTGCCCATACGGCTGGGCTCCTGCGTCAGAAGCAGCTCAGTGCTGAGTAGCTGCCATCAGCAGGCCCAGGGCAGCTGGGCCCGGCCAATTCTGAACTCAGACTGGGCCACTCACCCCAAGGCGTGTCCTTTTCATAGTGAACAGCTGAACCACAAAGCCAAAAGGGAGATTAGAGATGGCAGGTTACCCTTTTCCCTTTTTACCTCAGGGTTCTTCTTCCAACATCACAGCCCTTGCCCGTCCCTGTCTGCTGCCTCTTCTCTTCCCTACATTTTCTGACAAAAATATTTATAGCAACTCTTTTTGGAGTAGCAGAGAACTGGAAACAAAGAGGGTGCTTATTAATTTGAGAATGACTGAACAAATTACTGCATATTAATGTAATGGAAGGGAAAAGACATTTATTAAGCACTTAGTATGTGCCAGGCACTGTGCTAAGTGCTTTACAAAAATTATCTCATTGATTATGATAATAAACCTGGGAGGCAGGTGACATTATGATCGCCGTTTTTTTTTTTTTAACAACTGAGGAAACTGAGGCAAAGGTTAAGCAACTTCCTCGGGGTCACACAAAGAGTAAGTGTCTGAGGCTAAATTTGAACTCAGGCCTTCCCAATTCCAGGCCCAGTGCTCTATCCACTGAGCCCTCTAGTTGCCTCTAAGGTATTATACCTTAAGAATGATGTGGTGGCAAAGAAGTGGAAATCAAGAGGATGCCCATCAATTGGGGAATGGCTGAACAAGTTGTGGTAAATGGATGTAATGGAATACTATTGTGCTATAGGAAATGAGGAGCAGACAGACTTCATAACCTGGAGAGACATATATAAACTGATGCTGAGTGAGGGGAGCATAACCAGGAGAACTTTGTACACAGTTACAGACACATGGTATCTGTGATGACTGACTGATAGACTGGGCTCCTCTCAGCAATACAAGGTTATAAGACAACTCCAAAGGACTCATGATGGAAAGGGATATCCACATCCAGAGAAAGATTTACAGAGCTTGAGTGCAAATTGAAGCAAACTACTTGCTCTTTCTCTTTTTCACTTTGTTTTGTTTCTTCTTCTTCATTATTCATTCTATTGGTTATAATTCTCCTTTACAACTTGACTAAAGTTTAATGTGAAGGTATATGTAGAACCTGTAACAGATTGCCACCATTGGGGGCCGGGGCAGGGAGGAAAGAAAATTTGGAACTCAAAAACTTGTGGAACTAAATGTTGTAAACTAATACCACATAATTTTTTTAATTGCTTGCCTTCCCAAGGAGAGGGAAGAGGAGGGTAGGAAGGAGAGAATATGGAACTCAGAATTTATTTATTTTTTAAACAGTATTTTATTTTCCCCCTAATTATATGTTACAATTTTTAGCATTTTAAAAAAAGTTTTTGAGTTCTACCCTTCCTCCTTTCCCTAATTTAGTAAACAATCTGGTACAGGCTATACATGTGGAACTCAGAATTTTAAAAAGATAAATGTTAAAAATTTTTGTTTATATGTTATTGAGGAAAAAAATAAAATAAAAATTAAATATAAAAAAAAAGAATGATGGGTAAAGTTTCAGAGAAATATAGGAAGACCTATATGAATTCCTACAAAGAAAAGTAAGTAGAACCAAGAGAACAATTTATACAATAACAACAATACTAAGGGGATTTGCTCTGTGACATTTGGATTCAGTTAAAGAGCTGCACTTGAGGACCCAAGAGGGCCACATGTGGCCTTGAGGCCACAGGTTCCCCTGCCTTGGCTAGGGACTCATCAGCATGCATAATAATTGAGGTCTCAGGATTAGACAAGATGACTAAGGGATTGTGTGTGTGTGTGAGAGAGAGAGAGAGAGAGAGAGAGAAAAGAGATGGCAAATTACAGAATCTTGTAGGATCAACCACAATTAGGGAAAGGATGAAGAGAGAGAAAAGGGGGAAAAAAACCTAACAGAAATAACGAGGAAAAGTTGAATTGGGTTGAGGGGAATGGAGGAAGAAGCTTTTTAGTATAGTTTTCACTATACGGAATACCATCCCCAGCAGAGAAACAAAATAACAATAATAATAATCACCCAGCATTCAAACAGGAGCCCAAGGCTCGTTCATGTCTCTAATATGCCAAGAAAACAAAACGGGACTCATCAACCAGGGTGAGAGAATCACCCAGCAATAGTTCAGTTTCCTTGCAAACACCACCTGCCTTTCACTTTGTTGGGAAAGAGAATACAAAATGTGGAAGTGTATGGGCTTCTCACGTCGTCTAGTGCATTTTCATATCAGCACAGAATTCTGCTTCAGATGCTTCCCAGGCCTTGCCTAACCCTAGTGTGAATAGACCTCCTACACTCTATATATCAAAAAGCTAGATAAAACAGGAAGGAACTGCTCCATATCCCAACTTCCCAGCAGCTACTACATATGTCACCACTGAGGAGACCCCTCCCTCAGCTACATCTGGGCGTCTAAGGTAGCCAAGTTCCCCACAGCTGCTGGCTTCAATAACAGGCAGATTGAAACAGATGGCACCAAAAAGGAGTTTCTTGCCGGCAACAAGGAGAGCTTTTATGCTAAATAAGGGATGTGCTCCTGCTCCTTGGCAAGCCATTCTGGAAATGGGCTCCCTTTCTGTACTATTTCTCTTTCCTGTAACACCCCACCCTGAGCCCCAGTCCACTTCCCATACTCTCAAAGCCCAAACTACAGGAGGAAAAATCTCTCTTCTGCATTTATGAGCCACAGTAATTTCCAGTTAAACAATTGTCACAGACAGAACAACGACTAGTATAGACACCCAAAGAACTCAATAATTCATGTATTTTTGTTAATGACCACAGGGAGATGGAAGATGGGCCAAGGTGCTAATGGAAGTCCTGGGAATTGGTGACTTGCTATGGTCTGTTTCTTATAGCTTTTTAATTCAAACCTCTGCCTTCCCCTTGGGCACAATTCTGATCTGAGCATATTTCTGAAAGACTCAATACAGTTTTGACATTCTCCAAGTAAATGATTCTCCCACTCCTGATTATATGCAGTGCGGTCACTGGCCAATTAATTCCGGTAGCAGCTTCTGTTAAGCTTCTGTTAACTCCTGAGAGCAGAGAGGTCTACAGAAGGTGAGAAGACAAAATCATGACCCTGGAGAGCAGGCTCTGGCAGATTCCCAGATACCACTGGGACCCTCGGCAAATTAATGCTGAAATTCAGGATTATGTTTTTTTGCATACTTTTAAATGAAAACACAGAAAGGTTCTATTTTCTTTCACTGCAGCACAAAGTTATTTCAAAATAAATACACATAGTCTGACTTCTCCCCCCACGCACTAGGGCAACAAGTGGGTTGGGGAAGATATGGAAAAGAACTTCCAAAGTGTACAGGTAGCCTAATCCTAAAGCTAAGAGAAAGAAGGGGAGAGGGGATACAGCTGGGAGCACGCTGGCACTGGGTGAAGAAGAGCCCCTTGCAATCCAGCTGCAGCAACACACCACATCTCAGCCATCTCATCTGCATTGGACAGCTCCTCAGAGAGGAGACCAAACCAATTATTCTGAAGCCATCGTAGCTATTTTCCCTTCACAGCAGCACATCCTTCAAGGACAGGCAGGAACCTGCATTTGCACTCAGGCATGAGCCTCAATGAAGGGCAGAACCCAAGGGAGGGAGCTCCAGGCCTCAGGCTCACCCCTTCAGACCCAGGAAACTCAGAAGACAGCACGCTCCCGGCTTTATGAAAGCACTTCAAGGTTGGCAATAATCAAATCTGTGTTCCATATAATAAATCCAAGGATAATTAATGACACCACAGTTCCCTTTGGGAGAAAGATGTTAAATTTTCATTGTACATGAGCCTCATTACAAAGGTCTTTAATGCCAGGCTGTAAGAAGCAAACTTATGTGATGGGTTTTATAAAAAAAAAAAGAGAAAAGCAACCTTCCAGCTCTCTACTCTCCTAATATAAAAATGATCTGAAGAATGCCAACGACAATCCAGGCTCCAATGCCCCTGCTACAAAGGCGCAATCGCCATGTGGCTTTTTATTCAGAAGTCAAATATCCTCTTTTCAAGAAGTGGCTTAAAATGTTTTGTATAGACATGACTGATTTAAAGCTGCAAATCCAGATATAAACTAGTGAATTTTTTTTGAAAATGAAAAAACATTCACTTAGAACACAGTGATAAAAACACAGAAACCTCACTGAGTAAAAAGCTCCCAGTTGATTGTTTACATGATCAGTGATTATTAAATGGGACCCGAGTCACCTGACAGATCAGGGGATCCTCCAAAGTGTCATCCCTCTCATCAAGAGATCAGTTCCATAAAAGTTCAGGTTTGCTAAAGAGCTGACTCACTCCCACCATGATCAATTTAAACCTTCCAATAGTCTCAAAATATTTCATCACAAAAACAAACCCTGACGCATTGCAAAAACCAACAGAGTAGGAAGCTGCAGGCCTGTGCTAGGACGGTGGCCCTGAACAGTCTCTTGATATCATAGAGGTTGCTGCCCCAGGGCCTCCAATGGGGCAGCTCTCCCATGATCCATCAGTCCATCTTGTACTCTACCTTGCCTCTCTCCACTTCTTTCGTCGTCATGACAATAACTCGTGAATTCTCCTGGAACACCATTCTCCAGAAGTCATTCACTGTGTTCTGCAGACAGCCTTGGGTTGCAATATAACTCTTTTTGGGTTTTAAATTGTTGCACTTGGTCTCAAATTCAGGCTAGAAAACAAAAGAAATATGCCTTAAACAATGACAGGAATTCTACCTGGAAGTCATTTTTCTAGATGAAAGGAGGAAAAAATATAAACCTTGGCAGCCCACCGTTAGGACTGTAGAGTGCCAATGCAGAGCTTACCATAATAATGTTTGCATTAATGTAATCCGAAACGGGTTCATTTGGATCCCCATCATGCAGAACAACCCTGGTATGATCAACTACAGAGAGAAACCACAAAGTCATTAACACTATTTTTTTCAACAACTTACACAAAGAATTCCTGGTTTGTCTAGCAATTAATCCAAAATCCAACAGCATTCTGTTTCCTCTAGATAAAAAATTGTGCCAAGAGCCCATCCCCAATAAGAACAATGAAAGTGCACTTGAGAATCACCCATCAAGCTACCAAAGGTGCTTTCTTTTAAAAAAATTGAAAGCAGTAAATAAAACAATATCAACCTAGTAGAGAGAAAGCCTGAGAGACTTGAGTTGGGTTTTACAAATCCTAACAACAAAAAATTGTTTTAAACCTGATTCTTGGTAAAAATACAAACTAGTGAAGCTTGTCAGGTTTACTACAGCACCCTAGTAGTCTAGCTGCCGTAGTCAATAGTGGGAGTGGCCAAAATGAATCAGACTAGTCCTGGAGCTAAGGTCCATTGCTGGGTCTTTCCATCTTGGGAGGACTAGCCAACCTCGTCCAGTTGGCACAGCCCTCAAAAACATGTCCCTTCTATTCCATAAGGAGGTCCCAGAAGATGGCATCAAAGCATCAGCATCCACCTCTAGATCCCCCATGGTATCCTCAACAGAGCTGGAACCAGGCCCTCTCCAGATATCAGAAGTATTCTTTCTCTGCCCCAAGAAGCAATCCTGTCCCTACCAGAATTTGGAATTTTAAAAGAGGGGAAGCTACCCCTGGGAACATTCCCAATATCCTCTTCTAAGCAGAGTTCAAAAAGTAAAATTTCTTCTCTATCATCAACACAATAGACTCAAGATGATCTAACATCTGGATCCCAAGCTTCAGCTTTGCTCTTACAGGGTCTGAACTAAGTAATTAGCAAGATCCTGCCCCCCCCAAACTCTAACATTTTCCAACTCTCCAATCAATGACAGTGTTAGTGACATGGGATTTCTGAGTTCCCACTAGAATGGGTCGTTACAGATGCTGCCTACAATAAAAGAGATTAAGGATCCTAAGTTGGTGAGATGGGCACAAAGCCATTATCTCTCCAGTACTATCAGGGAAAGCGAAATTGTTGGAAGTGACTACTAAGGGAAATGCAGCCTACCGATACTTACAAGGCAAGATGTTCTTATATCTGTTTTTGTTTTTATTTTCTGGCCGCTGACCCTCTTTACGGCTATATAGGAGCTTGCATTCCTGCTGTTGTAAAGTCTGGATAGAAATAAGAGTAACTGGTGTTAGGAATTCAAGAAATATTTCTGAACCACCTGTACTAGGAAATCTAGGCAATAAAAACAAGCAAAATACAACTGAGACAAACAATGGGCACTACTACAGGCTCTTAAGATTTCCTATAATTTCATAATGTCTCCATGTTTCTAACTCATACCCCTCTCTTTTCCTACAGTTCCTAACCATACAAACCCAAAGGAATACTCAAATAATTAGGGGTAGGCAGGGAAGGAGAGAAGGTAGGAGATGAATTGCATCCAAAAACAGAAATATCAGGGAATAAGAGAGGAAGGGAGGGATGAAGGTAAAGAGAAAGAGAGGGACAAAGAGACAAAGAGAGAGAGCACAAACATTTATTAAGCAGTAAATAAGCACTGTGTACACAATATAAACAAGATCAATTCCTAGAGTTCAGAGAAAAGGTACACCCACATGGGGACACACAGACACACACATACACATATAAACATACACACACCCCAATACAACAAGCCCACAGGTAACACTCCAGCAGCATGACTACTAAACTGTAAACTCCACCCAGGCAGCACTTGGTAACCTTGATCATCCACATGACTCCAGGTGGTTTCTGATGCTTTGGATTAGGGAGAGCTTAATTCTTGGTGCCTTTTGAGCCTGGTTAAGTTCATTGTTAGCCCTTTAATGTCTATCTTTACCAGCTATCCACCACCAAGAATAATCAATGAATACCCACACAGATACTCCCCAAACCCAATGGGGTGAGTATAAACAGAGGGGACAAGAATAATAACAGCTAACACTTATGCAGCACCTACTATATACCAGGCACAATTATTGCTTCATTTGCTCCTCACAATAATCCTGGAAGGTAGGTGCCATTATTAGCCACATTTTCCAAATGAGAAAACTGGGGCAAACAGGGTTTAAGTGACTTGCCCTGGGTCACCCAAACAGCACAGGGTCTGAGACTAAGGATGATTTCTTGACTACAGGCTGAAGCCTCTCTAGTTGCATATATACAGAAGATAGTCAGTCACAGAGGCCAGAGAAAGTGTCTCACCATCAAAGCCCGTGTGATATGAAGCACAGTTCTGGGAAAGGAGACCAGACAGGAAATGGGGCCATCAAAAAAGGGGACAAGAAAAAGG
The DNA here is from genome assembly GCA_011680675.1 of Gymnobelideus leadbeateri. Taxonomy (NCBI): domain Eukaryota; kingdom Metazoa; phylum Chordata; class Mammalia; order Diprotodontia; family Petauridae; genus Gymnobelideus; species Gymnobelideus leadbeateri. Next base: position 93,991 of record WOXC01006793.1, on the reverse strand, counting down.
TTGCAAGGAAATGGGGCAGCCCTGCAGTAGGAAAGGGCCTGGAAAGCAGAGAAGACTAGGTAGGAAGGGGGCTAACTCAGAAGGGGGACAGTAAGGTAGGCTAAAGACAGGCCCCCAGGCAGGTTTCCACAGACAAAATGTGAATGGTCAAATCAGCAATGTAAAAGACAAAAAGGGGGGAAACAACCAACAAATTCAGAATACCCAAGTGGTTCATCACCAAGAAATTTCACCACAGATAGCACACAACACTTCATATAATAATAATTAAATTCCCATTTTATTACTTTGAATTTCAGAGAGGTATCAACCCTCAGTTTGAATTGGTGTTTCAATCTTAGTTTCCAAATGTAATATCCAACCTTGAGAGACAGCTCATGCCACAACTCATTTGGCTGGTTAAAACTTGAAACAGAAAGAGAGTATATTTAATGCAGAAGTTTGACAACAAAAAGGTCATTCAAATCCAAAAATGACTCCAGATTAAGGACTGAAGGTCACTGAATGCCTCACAACTGCCCTTCCCAGAGCTCTTGGCTGGTTTTCACAATCAATACTGCCACATTACGGAAAAGATTCCTTCTGGACTCTTGTGGACTCAGAACTCAAAAGATGAATTCAAAACTGGATTAGAGCAATCACTTCAAATGCCACTAAACAAGCAAAAGTCAAAACACAAAGGTTTGCCAAAAACAATAAGCTCCTTGACCTCGAACAAAACTGTAGCAGTTAAAAAGGCAAGTTAATTTCAAGTATTCCCAGTAGGATGATGCCATCTGTATTAGCATCAGCCCACTGAAGGTACAGCCTAGTCCCAAAAGCAAAGACAGTAGCAAAACCTGGGCAAAGATTGGAAGAGCTGGGGAAACAAAGAGGAAGCGGAAGACCAGGAAGAGGAGAAAAGCCTAGAGAAGCCTGGGGCAACAAGGGTGCCTAGAGTCAAGAAGACCTGCGTTCAAATCAAGTCTCCAGACACTTACTAGATGTAGGACCCTGGGCAAGTCACTTAACTTCTGTTTGTCTTTGTTTCCTTGTCTGTAAAATGAGGATGATAATAACTACTTCCCATGGCTGTTGTGAGGGTTAAATGAAACAATCCTCATAAAGTGCTTAGCACAATCCTGGCACACAGTCAGCCCTACAGAAATGTTAGCTATTATCATTGTTGTTGTTATTATGATGTTCCCTATTAGGCACATTGATAATGATCACCACGTGAGCCCGTCTGTTCCCTCGGGATGTCAGCCTCAAGGACAAGACAGAGAGCCCTACAACAAAACACAAGCAACCTGAGTGCCAGGGTGGGGGCAGCTCTGTGGCCAGTACTGCCCTCTTCTAGCATGCAGACTGGGTATTCTAATGAGCCGACGTCTGACTCTGTCCTTTACCCCTGAGAGGACGACAGAAAGGACAGGCTAGGGACCCTTTATCATGAGCGCAGTGAGGAGCTAATTACTGGATGGCTGGCAGCTGTCTGAGCCTAATAATGAATAATACCGTGTCTCTTCCTCAGCTCCTTTCATCTAAGGATCTCAATATACTTGGCAAACAAGAATCCATCCTCATCACACCCCAGAGACATGATCTAACATAACACATCTCAGTTTCCATACAGAAAAAGTAAAGCAAAGACAAGGCAGCTTGTCCAAAGGCAGACTGAAGATAACTGACACTATGAAAATCAAGAATTCCTGACTTTCAAACCAGCCCCCCACCCCACCCCACCACCAGCACATGCCTTCAGCTCTAATGCCTCAGGCTGCCTACATGATCAACAGACACCGGAATGGCTCCTCTATTCCTAACATTAAGAGAATACAAAAGGATATTGCCCCTCAAGGAGCATTTTAATTTTAATTATTTAAACTTTCATTCAGGCCAACAATCTTATAGGACTGCATTCTTCCTCCATTTACAAAAGTTACTAATGACTTGTCAAGTTAAATGTTATTTGTTTCCAATATGTTATCTGTATTCCCTCTGACCCCTCCCTTACCCTCTTCCAAAGAACCCTATAACAGCGATTCTAAAGATGGGAGAACAAGAAGAAGGTATTCAGCAAAAGAGGGAGAGAAGGGAAAGAAGGAATCTGCAAATCAGATCTTTGGCCCTGGATAACTGAGAGTTGAAAGCAGAAATGGGAATGTGACCTAGAACCAAGGGCTGACAAAATAATGAGTCCCCCTTAAAGAGGTCCAGAACCAAGGTGAGGAAGAGCCCCCTGCAGGAAAGGCATGTACCAGGGGCTATGAAGGTATGTTCTTCTAGAAGGCCACCGGAGCCAGAAGGTGATCAATCATCTCACCCGGTGAGGAGAGCAGAGAGAGGAAGCAAGGAAAACAAATCGAGGGAACTGTATACACCATGACAACCTCCCAAGGGCAACCTCTCTCTCCTGGACAGCCTTCACTGGCCAAGCCAAAGCATTGAATGATCAATCGGAGGGGGCTGAATCATAGGGCTATTTCACTGTCAAAGATCAAGCCACGTTCTTCCTCCCCATAGAAAAATCTGAGGGGCTCCTCCCCAACTCCTCACTGCTGCTGCTACTGCCCAAGAAGGGGGCTTGAGAACATGTGTCTGACAGGCCATCACTCTGGTTTCAATACTTGGAATAATTAAGACAACAGGGATAACCATATGGATGTCTCCAAAGTCAAGTTTTCTACCTGATCCAAAGGAATTTCAGGCTTTTCCTATGACACTGTCCTCTGCTCAAGGGAACAGTAAACTCTTGGTCTGATTCTCCCTCCTGGAAACACTGCAGTGCACAAGAGTATGGCAAGGAACAGTGACAGCACCAGCTTCTAAAAATTACATTCCATCCCTTTGTCAGCACCATGGACTCCAGGGAACTCTTGTTAGACAAATGGCAGGAGTATTAATGGACAAAGCAGGGAAACAAAAAAGGCCCACATGAGCCACCAAGCATTTCTGGGGTGCCTCCCATGTGTCCAAGTATAGTAGGATAAGAAACAGGCCTTCCCTCAGGAAGCTTAAACTCATTCACATCCTCTAAGCAATAGAAGACAGTATCCAAGTAAGTCAAACCATGGTGCATAGTTGTTCTAGGGAGTCACAGATGGGGGCATCAGCAAGAGCCAGAGTGGTCAGCCAGCAAAGGCTTCTAGGAAGAGTTGAATGCGAACTGGTCACTAAAGAATGGGCAAGAGAAACAGCTGGGCAGAGTGAGGAGAAAAGATAAGGTATCCCAAGGGAGAGTGAGAAGAGAGGCAGAAATGACCATGGCTGAGGAAAAGGAGCGCTGCACAGTGAGGAGATTACCTGCAACTAAGGCTGGACAGGTAAGGCAGAGTCCGGTTACGGAAAGCCTTGAATGCTAGGCAAAGTATAGACACACTGTGGTACTAACCTGGGACTCACAAAATACTTCTGAGCTGGGAAGAGTGACATGATGATGTAATATTTAAGGAAGAGGAGCTCTAATGGATTGGGGAAGAGATTGAAATGACAGGCCAGAGAGATGACTGCCCATATCCACGGATGAAGCAAAGAAGACTCAGACAAAGGTGGGGGCATTATGGGGTGGGGGGCCAATTTTGAAGAAATAAAAAGCAACAGGGCATTGCAAAATAGGTTACGAAGATAAAACAGGATGCATTAAAATTGATGTTGAAGGTTACCAGCCTGTGAGATTAAGAGAATGCTATCTACAGAGATAAGGTAGCTGAAAAGGGAAATTAATGACTTCAATCCTGAACATGCTGAGTTATGATGAAAGCAGAAATGTAAAGAGGGCAAGAGAACTAGAGACCTAGTAATAAGACAGGGCTGGACATAAAGATTTGGGAGTCAATAAGTATTTACTAAATACCTAATCAATCAATCAACATTTAAGTGCCTATTATGTGCCAGGAACCTTGTTAAGTGCTATGGATACAAAAAGAGGCACAAGACAGTCCCTACCTTCAAGGGGCTTCCAATCTAATGGGGGAGACAGTATGTAAACAAATCCATACAAAGCAAACTATATACAGGATAAATAGGAAATACTTAGCAGAAGGAAGACACTAGAATTAAGAGGGGTTGGGAAAGGCTTCTTGTAAAAAAAAAAAAAAATGGGACTTATGTTGGAACTTAAAGGAAGCCAGGAAAGTCAACAGGCAGAGCTGAGGAGGGAGAGCATTCCAGGCATGGGAGACAGGCAGAGAAAATGCACAGACTCGAGAGATGAGCATCTTGTTCAGGGAAGAGCCAGAAAAACAATGTCACTGGATGGAAGAGTGTATGGCATGGAGTAAGGTGTAAGAAGACTGGAAAGGTGGGAGGGGGCTAGGTTGTGCAGAGCTTTGAATGCTAATCAGAGCAGTCTGTATATGATCCTGGAGGATAAAGGGAGCCACTGGAAAATGAGCAGAGGAGATGACTTGGTCAGGCCTTCACTTGGTGGCTGAATGAAGGATGACTTGGCATGGAGAGAGACCTGTGGTCAGCAGACCCACCAGGAGTTATGGCAATAATGCACAGGTGAGATGATAAGAGCCTATACAAGGATAGTGGCAGTGTTAGAGGAGCGAAGGGGGTATATTTAAGAGAGGCTGTGAAGGTAAATCAACAGAACTTGACAACAGATTGAATATGGAGGCTGAGAAAATGAGGAATCAAAGATGATACATAGGCTGTGAATGTAGGGGACTGGGAGGGGAAGTTAGGAAGAGGAAAGGATTGAGAGGGGGAAAGATAATTCAATCTTTGACATACTGAATTTAAGATATCTATTGTACATCCAGTTTGAGATGTCCAACAGGCAGTTGGAAATATAAGAATGGATGACAGGAGAGAGACTGGATAAGAAGACTTGAGAATCATCAGCAAGGAGATGAATCCATGGAAGCTGATAAGATCACCAAGTGAAATATCACAGAGGGAGAAGAGGGCCCAGGATAGTGCCTGGGGGGGACAATCATAGTTAATGGATGTGACCTGTACAAAGATCTGGGAAAGGAGACTGAAGGGTGGTCAGACAGGTAGGAAAAGAACTAAGAGAGAGGCATAACAGAGAAAAGAGAGTGATCCATAGTGTCAAAGGTTACAGAGAGGCAACAATGGATGAAGATGGAGAAAAGACCATGAGATCTAGCATTAAGAGTCTATTGGCTAGGGAATGGACCTGAAATTCTAGGTCTTAAAATCAAATGTTTCAAAGATATACAAATACTATTATTAATACTATTCTGCATGTAACTGTAAGATAAGATGTGCGGGCATTGGGGCACAGAGATCCACCTCGATCTAATGGAAAAGTCAAGGGGGGTATGGGAGAAGATATGGGAGAGAGCAGATTGGATGAGGGGATATCTTGTGGGACTGCTATCCTGGGATGGTGGATAGGGGAAAAATGGGGAAAAAATTGTAACTCAAAATCTGGTGGAAATGAATGATGTAAACCAGAAGTTAATAAAGCATTTGTTGAAAAGAAAGAAAAAGAATACATAGAAATAAGGAAGGGCTATGTGAAGTGATGCAAAGCAAAATCACTATCTACAAAGATTACTACTATGGTAATTTTAAGAAAGCAAACAAAGTCAAAGGTAGGAATACTTCAAACCAATTCAAAAGGAAAGAGGCAAACTCATGTTTTGTTTGTCATTTATTCATATCTTGGTTATACTTTATTAAAATGTTCAGTAATAATTTTTTTTAAAAAAGTCTACTGGATAACTTTGGAGAGAGGAGTTTTGGTTGAATGATGATGTCTAAAGCCATACTATAGAAAGTGAGGAAGAGAGAGAGAAAAAGTGAAGGCATCCACTACAGATGGCCGCCTCAATAGTTTAACCACACAAAGGAAAAGAGATATGGGATGATAACTAGCCAGAATGAACAGATCAAGTGAAGATGTTTTTAGGGTATGGGAAATATCTGCACCTTTGTAGGCAAGAGGGAAGTAAATAGTGAAGAGAGGGAGATTAAAGGTAAGTACTTGAGCAGGAATGAAGGCTGTGAATAATTACAGTAAAATAGTCAATTAGGATTGCCTTGCTGCAGTGAGGACCTAAATGTCATTATGTAACATAACATACATTTGTAATGGATACAATAAGCACAGTTTCATGATTTTTTTCAGCTTTGTTTAGCAGCACATGAATAGGAGTGTAGGCTATGGATAGTTGGAGTAATCCAAAACTGAGGCTGGAGACAGGGCAAAACTGGTGACAGGACACGGTGGCAATGGACCCAAGGGAAGAGGACAGTGTAGAGATGAATTAGTTCACCAAAAGGTCAAGACAGAGAAAAGAGGAGAGGGCTACAAGCAGCCAGGAAGAAACAATTTCAATATTGTGGAAACATAATCAGAATAGCCCAGGACCTGGCAGCTTCTACACTGAGGGATCGAAGGGCATGGAATATGATATTCCAGAGGGCAAAAGAAGTGGGATTAAAACCAAGAATCACATACCCAGCAAAACTGAGTATTTTGTTTCAGAGGAAAATATGATCATTCAGTGGAATAGAGGACTTTCAAGCATTCTTGAGGAAAAAACCAGAGCTGAATAGAAAAATCTGACATTCAGACACAAGAAGCAAGAGATGCTTGAGAAGGTAATCAGGGAAAAGAAATCAAAAGGAACTTATCAAACTTGAACTATTTACATTCCTACATGGAAAAACAACTGTAACTGATGAAACCTTTCTCAGTATGAAAATAATTGAAGAAGGGTATATGGGCATATGAATACATATGTAAATGGGTGTATATGTGTTTACAGGTATACATGGATAGACAGCACAGGTTGAATTTGGTGGGAAGGAATTATACTTAAGGGGTGAAGATAAGAGGTGAGAGAGGAATGTGGCAAGAGGAGATGGGGAGAGACAGAGTAGGGTAAACTATCTCATGTAGAAGAGGCAAGGGGAAGTAGTTGCAGGGGAGGAGAAGAACAGGAAGGCAAAAAGACAAAACCATATTCTCATTGAATTTGGCTCAGGGAGAGAATGACATACACACTAAATGGGATTTCTCACCCTGCAGGAGAATAGGGGGAAGGGGGACGAGAGAGGGGATGATGGAAGGGAGGGCATTCTGGGGGGAGGGGAGGTTGGAGGTACCCACTTTCAAAGAGGGACAGGATCAAAGTAGGGAATGGACCAGGTGGGGGGTGGGATGGGTGGTGGGAGGAAAATACTAGCAGTCTTTTACAATATATCTACTATGGTAATGTTTTGCATAGCTATACATGTACAACACATACTGAATTGCCTATCTTCCCAGAGGTAGTGGGTGACAAGGGAGAAAGGGAATGGATCTGGAATTCGAAGTTTTAAAATTAAATGTTTCAAATATATATAAATACTATTATTAATACTATTTTGCATGTAATTGGGAGATAAGATATACAGGCATGGGCGCACAGAGATTCACCTTGCCCTAATGGTAAAGTTGAAGGGGGTATGGGAGAAGATATGGGAGAGAGCAGATTGGATGAGGGGATATCTTGTGGGACTGCTATTCTGGGGTGGTGGGTAGGGGGAAAATGGGGAAAAAAATGTAACTCAAAACCTGGCAGAAATGAATGATGTAAACCAGAAGTTAATAAAGCATTTGTTGGAAAAAAAAAAGATGAGGAGACCTGTGTATATATGGCAATGAAAGAGAAGGAGCAGTAGAGGGGGAAAAGACTAAAGAACCTAACAATATTTTAAGGATTTATATTCTTCGATGCAATAACAAGCTGCTTTAGTTACTAAAAATAGTCCTAGAAGAGAAAGGACTGTCTGTTCTTTCAACAAAGTGACTGCCTCCTCTGTAGTGGCAGTGGACACACAAAAGGGAAAATGATTCAAAGTAAAATGAGCAGCAGGAGACCAGAAGATCACTGCAGTACTAAACTGGACCTCTTTTGGAGGGGGATGAGGGAGAATGGAATTTCCACAGGTCTGCTGCTCCTTTAACACTGGGGCTAATTCCTACTAAAAAACCACTAAAGCAAATTACAGTATGGTGGAAAAAGCATCAGATTTGGAGTATGAAGACCTGGATTTGAATTCTGATTCTGCTACTTCCTAGCTAAAGGCCCTTAAACAAATTACCTAATTCTCTTTCTGGGGCTTAGTTTCTTAATGTATAAAATTAAAAAGCTGGAATATATCAAATGGTCTTAACTGGAACTCATGAACTTTTAAAGAAGGATTTGGATAAATGTATTTCAATATAATTAGTTTCCTTTTTTATTTTATTTTAAAATTTTTATTTATCTATTTAGAGGTAATCAAGGTTAAGTGGTTTGCCCAGGGTTTCTGAAGCCAGATTTGAACTCAGGTCCTCCTGACTGTAGGGCCAGTGCTCTATCCACTGAGCCACTGAGCTACCCCTAATTGATTTCCTTTTTAAATCCTTTGTATTTTATTTTCTACATTTAAAAACCTAAGAAAGGATTCCTAGGTTTCACCAGACTGTCAAAGAAGTTAAGAACTCCTATCCTAGAGGGTGTTTAAAGACCTTTCTAGCTCTAAATACTGTTTAGTGTCTATTCAGGACCAAAGGACACTACCCACAGCTTTTACATGGAACTGAATGAAATAAAACTGCATAATCACCAAAGGGAAATTCACAGATTGCCAAAGAAGGAAACAGTAACTTTTAAGGGAAATTAACAGAGGCTGTGGCTTAAAGGTAGATACTAGCTTCTAGTGGAGACCTGTCAGTTATTAGACTCACCAGAAGACTCCACGACATCTGTTTAGCTGTCAGTGAAATGGCTGCAGTGCGCCAGGCCTGGGCAAACTAAAAACAGCTCCAGATCTGACTTAGCAACATCCCCAATGGAGAAACAGAGGGACTTCAGTAACAAAATGAAACCAGGCTTTATGGAGACACAAATGAGAGCGCTAGGAAATCATAATCTCCATTAAATAGACTTTCACCTGAAAGCCACTGCTCCACAATGGCACAGTGTGCAAACACAGTCCCTGGCAACTGGCTCCTCAGAAGCCTCTGCAATGGGAGGGTCTCCAAGGCTGATGTAGGAAGGTCCTGCTCCCTCCCCCTCAACAAGGAGACCAAATCAGAGAATAGGCACATCTACCCAATAGATGAGGCTGGAACCAAGATGAAGATTGAATTCTAAAATCCTGGCCCCTTCTCCCCTCATCATAAACACTAGCATCCTTCAAATACACTCAGGGATCTGAAAGCCCAGCGGGCTATGTCTTTTATATAAGTAGTTACCTACAAATGGCTCAGAGCTGCTTTTGCCAGTTATAATGAATCTTTCTTTAGAGTCAACCCAAAACGTATAAAATTCAAACCATAACAATCCATGGATTAGTCTAAGAATTGCTTGTACCAGTGCATACTTTAATTAGGATCAAAGGCACCTCAAATAACTTTAATCAGTAGGGAATAAGTAGCAAGTCAGGAAAAGTCAGGAAGGATGGGCAACAAATAGCAGAAGAAATCCAAGGCTAAAAAAGGGGGACTATCATCCCTTTTGGTTGTCTGTCATTCTGGCTTAAAGACTGGACAATGAGACAATACATTCAAATCTCTGAAGTGGGACCACTGGAGAAAGAGAAAGAAGGAGAAAGGAGGCTTGGATGAACTGCTTGGGGACAATTGGGTGGGAGAAAACTGGGTGGCGGAGAGTGAGGGTGAAAGTGAAGGAAAGGAGGAGCCAGGCCCCTCCTGCCCTTAGCTCCTGCAGTGGCCAGCAGCAAGAGTCTACACGGCCGTTTAGGCCACAGCGCCCCCTGGCTGCCCAGAGTGAAAGAACTCAACAGAGGATGAACTCGGAACAAATGCCCTTTGAATGCAGTACTGGGAAGGCATCTCCCCCAGACTGCACAAAGGCTGTGGCTGGGTTCTTTTCGGAGATAATCTGTAGCTCCCAGGACACCAAATGATGGCATTAAAGCTGCCCCCACATTCATCCATGCAGAGTATGGCTCAGCTCACTGTGTCCCTGCCTCCTTCTGCAAAGGCACCCTGACTAAGGGAAGGAGATGCTACCAGTTCGACAGAAAAGTCAAGCCCAATCCTCAGTGCCTGCTTTTCACATCCCAAATCTTTGAGAAAACCAAGCAACTTGCATTTGCTTCTGACGTAAGGCACTTCAGAAAGCAAGCTCCTGTCTGTTAGAGAAGTGTCTAAAGAATGAGTGACTTCTAAAAGCCAGAATGTAGGCGAACCAACCAGCAATGGCACCTGCAGAGCCTGCCAGAGACCCAAACAAGCCAGGGTTGTCCAAGGGAAATCAATGGCAGGATTAGCATTTAATGAAGCTGCTCTTTTCCCAGACCATCACATCATGCTGGAAGCAGGGACAGATCTCCCCAAACGGCTAAGGGGAAAGAAGGCAGCACCATCAAGATGACAATATCAGTTTTCTGGGACCAATTTTCCTCTCTCAGCAGACTCTAGCTAAGCATCAGCCTCCACGGCCCACCCAGCCTGCTAAGGGTTTACTTTGTCCCATCTCCACCCTAACCCCATCCAGAGGCAGTCTTTAAAGCTTAAACAATGAAGACAAAAGCACACACCTAAAATGGGAACAGAGAAAGGCAAACCATTTGAAATCTGTGCTCGGTACAGCCTACCCTGCCTGCCCAGCTGAGCCACACGCAGCAGACTTTGCAAAAGACAATGCGCTTTTGTCCCTTTCCCCCTGAGGCCAGCCCAGAAAAGCTGGTCCCTTGGCCCAAGCTCCACAGAACCTTGGGTCTGGGTGTAGTCCAGGAGGGTGAAAAGGCCAGCAACTGCATTTAGGACAAGCCCTTTTTCCAGGACCAGGAGGGCAAGATTAAAACTCCTAGCCCAAATCTGACACCATCAAGATGAACAAGAAGGAGATCCCTGTTACAACTGAAAAAATCTGACTCCTCTTTCTGATCACTGAACCAATAAAAAAGGTAAAAAATGAGACAATTATTCTGTTCCTTACCTCTCCTCCCCAGGGGGGAGGGCCACTGTTCTCTGTCATCCTTCTCTCACTTTTAATGGTTACTTGAGGGGAAAACTGATAGTAAAGAGTTATCTCTGGTACAACTTAAAAACAAAGGTCACTTTCCAGCAATTGAAAATTGAACTCCTTAGAGTTTAACACAATGAAAAGGAGCCCTGAGGTCTGGAGTCAGAAGTGAAGTTCAAGGCCCAGTCCAGCTTCTTCCCATAGGTGACGCTGTTTGCTAAAGTTGTGTCTCATACAATGAGATGACCTCTAATTCCCTTCTAGGCCCACAATCCTCTGACTGAAACCAATGGCAGGTGCCCACAATACTTTATGGTCTTTCACACATCTTTTTATTGGAGTGGCAAGGGAGATTCAGCTGGACCCCAGGATGGAAAACCAGTGAAGGACCTTCCTCCAGCCATACAGACTGGCATCCCTGGTGCAGCTTCTAGTCCCTGGGGATTGTCTGCAGCACAAAGAAGCTGAGGGACTAGCCCGAGGGCATAGCTGGAACAGAGCAGAGGGGAGATGGGAATTCAGGCTTTCCTAACTTTAAGGCTGACACTCTGTCCACTAGATGCTGCCTTTTGGGTCTTTCAATATTGTTAAATCCTTCATTATCAGATGATAATGTCATAAAATCACACAGAACGGGTCACTTAAATAACAGCGTAAGCTTTCATGTAATATTTAGAGACATGAAAAACTCTTTCGTGAGGATTTTCTCACAACAAGCAAAGAAATGATATTATTTATAGAGTCAACAAAAAACCCTGGGCCTGAAAGTCAGGAAGACCTGAATTCAAATCCACCCTCAGTCACTTATTAGTGACCCTGAGTAAGTTGCTTACTTCTATTTGCTTCAGTTTCCTCAAATGTAGAAATGGGGATAATAACAGCAGCTCCCTCCCAGGGCTGTTATCTAACAGATATGCACAACCTGTGAACTTCTTCAGGCCACTGCAGGTTAGACCAGAAACAGACTGACAATGGTTGGTTGTCACAAGTCACATGACAAACAGGAGTGTGTGCAGAGGTGAGCTGCCCAAAATCCTTTAGCAGGGGCCGTGTGTGTTGTGCAGGCCTGACCTAATGGCCTATCTGCAAAAAGTGCTTAGCACTGTGACTGGCACGTAACAGGCACCACAGGAATGCTTATTCTCTTCCCTTCCCTGAAGAACACAAACCATCCTACAATTCCACCCCGACTCTTTTCTACACACACACACAGTTGATTGGTTCCTCTATCAAAATAATGACCCTGAACTTTTACAATACAATGAGGGAGATTTTCTTTTCTTTCACTCTTTGCAATAAAACTGGTTTTAGTGAAATTTTTTCAAGACCCTGGCTAACTGTTGGAAAACTGGAATGCAGAGAGACACTCTCTCCTTCCTGCTTTTTTTGAGCAATTCGATCTTAGACAGCCAAGTGAAACTTCAATGTCAACTGCCATGTCCATCCTCCCTGTCCATCCTTTCAACTTACAAGCAGCCCCTACTTCAGCAAACTATTCAATACTGACAGCTGGACATTCAGAACCCCTGGTTTCTATGCTCAAATTTCAAACACTAGACCAATTTATCTCCCACCTAAATGAGCATCTGTAAAAAAGTGTTAACTTACCTCAAATTCTTCCCAAAAACCTTGTTTAACTTTATCTGTGGTCTCAGCTAATTTGCTTAATTCTCTCACACGGCTTTCAATCTCTGCAGCATTGATACGAGTTGTGTTCAGAGGCTGATCATGATGATCATTTAATAAAGGAAATATTAAAGAAGCTTGCATTAATACCAAAATGTCTCCTATGTTACATAACAAAGTTGTTATCCAGAGAACCAAAGGGGACTAGAATGTGTAACAATTCACAATAAAAAATTTCAAAACTCAAAACTTTGGTTAATCCTTCTTCACATATACTTTGACATGCTGACCAACACATAGGGGTTGCCTAGGCTGCCTACACAATTAAATGTATTCATTCTTTTTGGTGCAATGGAAAATATGGGATAGGAGCTGGGTTCCAGCCCCAGTGCTGCCCTTTTTTAAATGAAGTAACCTCAGGCCAGTTGATTCACTTTTCTTGGCCTCAGTTTCCTGGATGTAGAACGAGGACACTGGACAAGGCAAGCTCTACTGTACCTTCTCTGTTTCTAAGATTTTGTGACTCTTTGTAAGTGGGTTTCACAGTTGGCTGGAATTGTAACAATATATTCACCACTGAGTCACACAGGCATTTTCAACAATGATCACTCCTAAGACTTAACAAGCAGTTTGCTCACTCTGAACAAACCAAATGGGTAAAGTCTTATTGCAGACCACATAAAAATGTTGTAAACTACTCTGAAGAGCACCCTTACAGTAAGAGATGATTTTGGAGGGGGAGGGAGCTTACCTGCTTGAGCTGTAGCACTGTACCCAGAGTTTCCACCATGGGGTTCTTCTTGTAATGCTCCACAAGGTCTGTTAAAGAATCAAACTTCTCTCCTCCACCAACATCATATTTCAGATCCTTCCAAGATAAATAATAGTCTATAGTGACTTCCAGCCACCCAAAAGCCTAGTATGATAGATCAACCCTTTTCCAAAGGAGGTCAGAAGACACTCCTTGTTAGAAAGGTCAAGACTAATCAAAAGGAATACAGGGAAAGGAGGCAATAGTGACCAAGCCTGAGATTTCCCCAAGAGGAGATTGCTGACAGGGTAATACAGATAGCAGTTTTGCAAAGAAATGTTAACAATGTGCTAACCCACAAAAATCCCTTCTCTTCAGGAGGTACCCTAGGGGTTATAAGCAATGGTGGAAAGACATATAACTAGAAGTGAGGGGTTGAAATTAGGAAAGGAATGGCCCCATAAGTAGCCTCTTCTGAGCTTTCTGTCAATGGACGTGAGCAGTACAAAAGCAGGGTGCAGAGCTGAGAGGCGGTAGACACCCCAGTTCCTAGACCTGGCACTGCCTTTCCTTCACTTTGCGGCCTTTCACATGTTAGTCCCCTCCCTGACCTCAGTTTCACTATCATGACTTTATGAAAGGCACCCAAAGTCCTGGCTTCCTTTCCTTCTTCAAACTGCTAGTCCTTCCCTGTTCCCTTCTACCCTCCAAACTGAGTTTTAAAAAAGGATTGATTCAGGGCGGCTAGGTGGTGCAGTGAGTAAGAGCGCCAGCCTCGGAGTTGGGATGACCCGAGATCGAATCCGGCCTCAGAAAATGAGCACTCACACACAAATAATGACTGGCCATGTAACCTTGAGCAAGTTACTTAACCCCAATTGCTTTAAAAAAAAAAAAAGGATTGATTTTTCAACCAAAAAGAAAGGGGGGACTTTAAGTTTTACATCCAGGAACATTTTTTAACTAGGGGACCAGAAAAAAAGGCTATCTGGGGAAATGACAAAAAGATATTTAAGATAATATTTAAAAATGTAAGTATTTGGGACTGCTGGTTTAGGGGGGAAAAAAACTACAGAAAGATTAGGACCATTTTTCCATAGAATACAATTTTACAAATAAAATAGCAAACAAATTGACCTCTCTGGTGGGGCCAGCTCACCAGCACAAAGCAAACATGCCCCTTCCCCCCCAGATCCATTCCCAGAAGAGCCTTAATGCAGGAAGTCTACTGTAAGATGGCAAATACAGTCAAAGGCACAGACTGCGACAATACTAAGAAGGATCTGTGGCCATAAACTTTGGCAGATGAGCCTCGGAGACAGACTTCAGATGCAATCAAATATAAACATATTAGAGATGCTGCAGGGAAGAAGATTCACTGGCGCATGATTCAATCTGCCAGGGATGGACTGAAAATAAAAAATTTAATAGAGTCTTGAAACAATCAATCAATTTTAATAAACAACAGAGTGCAAACACAGAAGCCCTGGGCTCACCAAGCAACAAGGATGCCCCCTGGCCTGCTGCAGCAGGGCTGTGCCGCCCAGAGAAGTGGCTCTGGCAACCCCCACGTTCCCTTAGAACATTACCTGGCAGCGGATCATGACGTGCGTCACTTTTGATTTGCCATCGTTACTCTCGCCTTTGTCATCTCCTGTGCGCACAGAGAGAACAAAGTCCCCTGGGTGGCTCTGGCTTTCCCGTACCAGGAAGCTTCCATGTTTTCCTTTCTCAGTTAGTAATTTCTCTGCTTCTTTCCCAGAGAGGTGCCCATGAAACCACCTGAAATTTACATAACACAAACAAATTCTGGGGCTAACATCATGGTTCTCGATCTTATTACACAAGGTGCTTCAAACTATTACAAAGCATCATAATCTCTAAACACAATTAAAAAGCTAGGGGCCTGGACTAGGCAGCTCCGAGGTGGGCAAGGTGCTTATCGAATTGCTTCAATTCAATTTGAATCGACAAACAACAAAATGCTCGTGTCTAAGTCCTTGTGCTGGATTTGGGGATGTGAACGTGAAAAATTGTCCTAAAGAAGTTTAAAACTGAATGAAGGAGATTGAGGGGAATGACAGAGGAGGAGGAGGACGAAAAGGAGAAGGATACAACCATAACCACCCATAAAGGCATCAGAAATCTGGAAAGGCAAGTCCTCGCTATACTCCCCGCCTCTGCAGGGATCATGGGAGCTGAACGCTGCCTAGCATATCGGACTTGGTTGATATGTGGGTTAGTTCTGATGAACTGCATTTTTTCCCTCCCTCTTCTTCATTCTGTGTCCTATGGGATGGCTCTCTGAGTGATGGAGAGAGAAGGAATGCTGAAAATGGAGCGGATGATAATAATAAAAACATTTTGAAAGGAAAGCACTCTCATCTTTTCCCATTTCCTCTTTGCCCACTCTCATCTCTAAGAAGCAAAGGTTATTACTTTGTATTTGTTCACCAATAGCTGCTAAAGCAAGAAAACACTTCAAGCCCATTGCTGCCTCAAGGACTAGTAAATACAAGCAGCTATGAGGCAGTGGAGGCAGAGAAAGAGCCTTCACCCCAGCACATGGCCTCCAGATAAAGGATTTCCACTACAAATGAAATCAAACATGAAAAATGATTTCATAATTCCAACCTGTATTGCACTGCCTCCAAATATGGAGTGAAAATCAGCTACCTGGCTAGAGAGCTGACTAAGAAAGGAGATCCTGTAGCTCCTTTGATTACCATTGCACCTTCCTTTCTCCTCAGGAGCCCCCCAGGGAAGCCAGGTGCCAGTCTTTCTACATGAAGATAATAGCACAGATCCCCGAACAAGACTCTGAATTGTTTTTCAGCAGGAAGGATAGATCTGATGAACCAGTCATACTCTGAAGCAGAAAATAAAATTTAGAAACTACTTTTAATTCAGCTAGGTGATAACACTATTGTGTGAAACTCCAGCAGCTGTGGCTAGCTGCTGAAACAAAGTGGCAGTCAATTACACAGCACAGAAATGAAGCTGTAAGACTTAAAAGCAGCATTTTAAAGCAGCAAATATGCAAACTTAATCGGAAGACCTTAAATTTTTTTGAAGATAAGAGAAAGTCTTAGGAAGACAAAAGCCAAGCGACCAGGAGAGTGACTTTCATGAGCTGTAGTTTCCATTTTGTCCCCCACATCACAGCCCCAAGGGGCAGTTATCACATTATAGATCAACACCAGTTGAGGAGAATTCCTTCCAAATCAAGTCCTTTCTGCACACACATGTAGAACCTAATTTACTAGAACAGATGAAAAATGCTGGCTCTCTGATTCTTGTACTTTTTCCACTCGTGAGGTTAAACTGACATCTGTTGGCAGTGCTGCTGAACAACTGGCCAAGTGTGCTCCCGCAGGGAGAGGCTCTTTATGCCTAGAAGACACATCGACTCTCACGTGCCGCCCTCTAAACAGTATCCTCTATGGCAATCACTGAATTAGGGCACAAAGGCATATTCTAGAAACTCCTGCCCCAAATGAAGGCTCCTTGGCTTCAAGCTGTTAAAAGTCAACAAGCCTCTGGAGATAGTTGGTGGTTTTTGTAAACCAGAAAAGCAGGAGAATCGACCACTAGGACTTCACAAAAGATCTCAGAGAAGCCCATGGCGCTAAGGTTTTCTGGGGTCTCACTGCACTAACCTTTCCGAGGTAGGGTCTGCACAGTTCAGTGGGTATTTGAGCTCAATAACATCGCCATTCTTCTCTTTCAGCTGTCCATGATGCTCCATGTAATACTGAACCAGCTCAGCCAGCGTGGCAAACTTCTCCCCACCATATAGGTCGTAATAGTCACCAGTGTTCTGAATCTTGATGTGAGTGACGGCACCATTCCGCCTATGATTGGGGAACACAGAGGAGGGAAAGGCAAGACACGAGTTACTCTTCACAGGGAGTCATCTACAAACTTTTTTTTTCTTATTTTTCCTTAAATCAGACAGTTGCAGAACTAGAAGAGACCATAAAAGCCACACAGTCCTGCCCCTCCCTAAACTGTCTTTCACCAAAAGTGTCAGAAGCAAATCCCACAGCCACAATTCACAATGAGTAAACTGAACAACTGTACATCTTGGACAATATAATCTAGGCAGATCTTAAGCCAAGAGTATCAGTGCAAGTTGTAGTTTATAAGATAGTAAGTCATGCTTTTAAAAATCCTCTACCAAAGTCCTGTTGTAATGTTTTCTCATGCTTGGGCAATGGCAACAAAGTACCAGAGGTGGTAGGTTCTGCCAATGAGAAATGGATGTGAGTATGGACCCAGTGACAAACTGCATTGCTGTCATTTAGGTCACATGGTATAGCATTAGGATATGCAAACTTTGTGGGTCAAAGCCAGACTGCCTCCTCTTTTTGTCCAGTCCCTGAGCCCTCAGGCTATGGCTAGTTGACCCCTGCCCAATATATTGGCGAGGGCACTGGACTTCCAATCCCACTTAGTACCCAGGGGGCCCTACAGAAGTCACAACCTTTGTGGGCTTTCTAAGGAACCTTCCAGCTCTGAATCTGTGGTCCTGTGATGAAAGGATCCCCACCACAAGTGGATATTTTTCCCTTCAATTTTTTAAAATACAATTATATTTTAACTGCAGGCCCACACTGTCTCCCTCTCACCCTTCTGACCTTTCTTCAGTCTCATCAGTGAAGTCCTCCATCTGCATGGAATTGTGGACCACAACTGCTAGGTGCCTTTTCATCCTGGGAGATTGTTGTCTACACAGATCCAAGAATCTCAAAGCTAAAAGTGGTCTCTAAGGCCACCTGGTCCAGTTCAGGCCACAGTAAAATATACTCCCCTCTCAAGAATTCACTCAATCTGAGAGAAACCCTCTTCTGGCCTGGGGCTCCACCCAGCACTAAGCTAGACACTCAGAGTACTCTTCACTATACAGGCAGATCCTGACAAGGTAGCTTCAGCCACTCTCCTACCTACAGTATTATGAGTCATACTTAGGGGACTTTTATTAGCCTGCTTAGTGACAAAGGCCTAGACAGGGCAAGCTAATCTACCATGGTTCCACTCAAATCAAATTCCAATTTAATAATTTAAATATTAAATCTAGGACTTTCAGGATTTTACTTAATGAACAAAGAAATGTCTAAGTAAATTCTTCCTTCACTAAATCAAAGTTCTGACCATCCTTATTTTTCAGGATGAACACCTTTAGAGAAGATTAGGTCAACAAAATTAGGCTAGAGTAAAAAATGAAATCCTTACCAAATTCTTTAGGCTCCTCAAAAAGAGTCACAAAGCCTTGTTAGAAATCTTGATGATAAGCCAATAATATTTGTGAAAGCTTCTATCATTCAGAATAGTATAAAAGAGGTAAAGGCCAACTTAAATTCTCAAGAAATTAGCTTAGGAAAAAAAAAAAACCTCTTGGACAAGAATACATCTTGCCACCAAATATCTTTCACTTACTTTTGACTCTTTTTAAAAATAAACATCAACAAATAAGCCAAGAGTAGAATGAGCATTCAGTTCAGCCCTTGGTACCCTCCCAGGGAAGAGGCATCAACCACAGCTAATTTTCCATTCAAAATTTCATCACTTCAAGGCTCTGAGATTTCATGGATGGAGACAAGCCCTCCCCTCCACTGACAATACATCCCAAGCCCTCTACAACTTGGGAGATCAGATTAGCTAACATGACAGAAAAGGAAAATGACAGCTGCTGGAGGGGATGTGAAAAATTGGAATACTAATGCACTGTTCGTGGAATTGTAAACTAGTCCAATCATTCTGGAGAAAAATTTGGAACTATGACCAAAGAGTTATAAAACTGTATACCCTCTGACCCAACAATCCCACTACTAGGTCTGTACCTCAAACAGATCAAAGGAAAAGGAAAAGGACCTATTTGTACAAAAATATTTATGGCAGCTCTTTTTGTGGTAGCAAAGATTTGGAAATGGAGGGAATGCCCATCAGCTGGGGAATGAATAAACAAGTTGTGGTAAACAATTGTGATGAAGTACTATTGTGTTATACGAAATCACAAGCAGGATGGTTTTAGAAAAATCTGATAAAACTTATATGAACTAATGCAAAGTGAACTGTGCAAAATTAGGAGAACACTGTGCCAGAAACAGCAATATTGTAATGATGATCAATTATAAAAGACTTAGGCACTCTGATCAAGAAAATTATCCAAAACAATTCCAAAGGAGCCATGATAAAAAAATGCCACCTACCTCCAGAGAGAAAACTGATGAACTTGGAGTAAATACTGAAGAAAGCTTTTTTAACTTTATTTTTCTTGGGTTTTGGGGTGTTTTCTTTTACAACATAGCTAATATGGAAATATATTTTGTATGTCTTCACATGTATAATTGACATCATATTGCCTTCTCAGGAGGTGAGGCAAAGGCAAGAGAGAATTTAGAACTCAAAATTGTTTAAAATGAATGTTTAAGAAAAATTTGCCTAAAATTGGGAGATATTTAATGAAATAAATATTTACTTTTAAAAATAGTTGCTGTGGTCAAAAAGATTCCTCTCCCTGCAGCCAAACAGATAAAGAAGGTCTCCAAGCTTAAAAAGGCTGATCCTTCGATAAGAGACATCATGTTTTAGAAAGGACAACACCATGACCACATTCAAAGCTTTTCTAGCTTGGCAGGAGATATCAGACTCCTCTGACCTAGCATCACCTTTGTGAACCTACGGTCACCTCCACACTCTGATGAACTAGTGTAAGTTTCCACAATTAAGCTTCAGTGGAAACAGAAAAACTACAAAAATAGAGGCAGCTAGTAGACAGCAACCTGGGCCTGGAGTCAGGAAGACCTGAGTTCAAGTCTGGCCTCAGACACTTACTAAAAGTGTGACCTTGGGTAAGTCACTTACACATTTTCTCATCTGTAAAATGGGTATAATAGCAGCAGCTACCTCTTGAGGCTGTTATTAGGCTAAAATGAGCTAATACTTGTAAAAGCCAAGCACAGTGCCTGGCACACAGTAAATGCTACATAAATGCCACCTATTATCATCCTCATCTTCATCCTCCTTATGATTATTTTTAAATAAACCAGGCTCCAACAAAGCTAGGATCAAGGACTCACCTGCAAAACTTTCCCTCATTGGTTTCCTTTGTTTCCCCAGAGCTTAGTAGTCACTTGCACAGTAGACATTTACGGACTTGAATTGCTTCTGGTTCTGGCCCAGAAGTAGCGTCTTGGTGGGGATGGGAGAAAAGAAGAGCAACTGGAGGAGTCCTCCAACCTTTCTGCTACATGCAGGAGGACCGAGTCCCCAAACCTCCCAAGCAGGATGCACAAGTCTGGCCTTTGGCCCACGGCTCCTGCTTGCCCTTTAAAAAAGACAGGCAGAGAAGCCTCCGAAATAGTTTAGTTAATATCAAAGGCAGCAAATTGTTGAGGCCTGATCTCATTACTGCCCAAAACTCCAGAATCATTTCCTAGCAAAGTTCCCTCTTCTGATGTGCAAGATCATAAAAAGCTTTGGAGTGAAAGGATCTGGGCACAGTCCTGGCTCTGTCACTTATTACCAGTATGATCTTGGGCGAACCTTTCCACTCACATGGATAAAAAGAGTGTGTCAGACTAGATGGCCCCTGAGGCCCTTCCCAGATACAGATCTCCATTCAACTTACCGAACAGAAAGCGTGAAGTCTCCTGGATTACTCTTACTGGGCCTGGCCAAGAAGCTGCCATCAACGCCTCGTGTCAGCAGTAAATTTTCTGCCTCCACTCCAGTGATATTTGGGTGAAACCATCTTAGGGAGAGAAAAAAAGAAGAGGATTTTAGACCATATTTCCCACACTAGCAGAGAGAGTATAAATGACTTGTGAGTCACTGACCAAGACATAAACAAAGAGATCTACAATGAAAATGCATCACCTCTTGAACACTGATCCTTTAGAGTCAGAAACTTTCACCAAGAGACTTCCTTCATGGACACCACAAAGGGGAATGGAAAGATAAATCCATGGCACAATAAGTAGGTCCAACTTATGCTGGCCTTAATTTACAGAAGTGGCAGCACTGTACAAGGATCTCATTCCAAATCCTCTCTCAGACATTTACTAGTTGGGCGGTCCTGGATCACTTAAGTCACTTAACCTTTCTCTGCCTCAGTCTCCTAATCTGTAAAATGGAGTTAATAACAGCACAGCATTCAAAAGGTTGTTGTGAGGATCAAATGACACCACATGTACAATGCTTTGCAATGATTTACACCACTATGTAGGTACTAGCTATTCTCATAATTAATTCAATTCAATGCCTCGAATTACATTCAATGACAAATTGATAGTGTCTGACAATGTTCAATGTAAAAAAGATACATAATAATGCTAATGTAAGAGGCTGTTCTGCTATGAAGTAAGGGAACTTTTAAGGAATTTTTCAACCAAAATTCTTCCAATTCAAGTAGCATACAACAGATGAGGTGCTACAAGCCTTGATCACCTCTGTGAGATGTCCATTAAGGACATAGAAAGCATGATTCCTCAAACTGAACTGTTTCTCAGTATCCATGAGTTTCTTCCAGGTGTCAATAAAATCCCCTTTCCAATGAGGCAAACTGCAACCCAACCATATCAACTCCTCTTCTGACTCTCAGCCATGACTTCCCATAAACCCTGCCCTGAGAGGCCACCCAATACACTGAAAGATCCTCTAGGTCTGTTACCATTACATGGGGACCAGGATCACCCCCAGGCTGTCCATGATCTTACTGCATGACTAGCCCAACTCCTTTTACTAATTATACACTTTCTGTAGTATATCTTTAATGTCACTTCTTAAAGGAAAGCAGTTTGAGAGAAATGAGCTGAGACCAGCATCTTGGACCTTAAACAGTAAGTTCAAAATGAACATGCAACTTGAATATTAAAGGGCGCACCAGGCAAAAATTAAAAGACAGCCGGGATCCAAAACCTTTTACAACTATAGCTAGAGAGAGAACTCTCAGTTCAACAAGGGATGGGGGGATCACAAAAGATAAAACCAATCATTTCAATCACGTGAAAGGTACAGATTTTACATGAAAAAATCATTGTAGCTAGCTCAATACGGGAAACTGCTGAGAAAAAAATCCTTCCATTAAATGTAAGTGGCTGACATCAAAGATAATGTAGGAAATTAGCGTAAAAACATAAAATCAGAAGCCATCCCCAATGGATGAGTGGCCAAATAAAATATTCTCAAAAGAAGAAAGGCAAAACTATTACCCATCTGAAGGATTGTTCCAAATCACTACTAAGAAAAATGCAAATCAAAACAATTCTAAGTTTCACTTCACATCCCACAAACTGGCAATGATGGGGAAAAAAAGGAAGCAAGGTATACTTTCTCACATGTAAGTGTCATTATAAATTGATTGAAAGCAATGTAGAATTCTGTTTAAAAAAAAAAACTGACTAAAATCTCCATACTCCTTGATCCTGAGGTCCCACTACTAGTCATTTTTGCTCAGGAGGTCAAAGACAGAAAGAAAGATCTCATATACATCAAAATATTCACAGCGGCACTTTTTGTGGTCATGAAGAACTGTGAGGAAAGTAGAGAGCTACTGACTAAGAAATAGCTAAACACATTGGGCCACACAAATGCAATGGAATATTTTTTTTTCTTTTTGGAGGGCAATTGGGGTTAAGTAACTTGCCCAAGGTCACACGGCTAGGCTTTTTTTATTTGTTGTATGCGTTAAGTGTCTGAGGCCGGTGCAATGGAATATTAAAAGAAAATTCAGAGAAGCCTGGGAAGACTTACATGAATTGATCCAAATAGGAAGGACCAAGAAAACAATATACAAAATTGACTATAATAATGTAACTGGAAAGAACAATAAAACTGAACATTATATGATCATAATGACCAAACTGGGTTCTAAAGAAGAGCTCAGGAAATACAATTCCCTTCCTTGCAGGAGCAGAACACAATGGGTTGGAGATAACATATATACTGTCAGAACTGGTCAGTGCATTGTTTAATTTCGCTAAACTGCTTTTTTTCTCCCTCTTTTTGTTACTTTGTTACCAAGAATGGCTCAAAGGATTAGGGAAGGGAAAGAGATAGAACCAGAATCAAATGTGATATTAAAAAAAAAAAAAAAGACACCCAGTAAAAAGAAAAATAGGTTAGAGCCAGATTATAAAATGAAAGATTTGCAAGATCTCTAAGGTCTAAAACAAACAAACAAACAAACAAAAAACACCTCTACTTGATAAACAGGAAGAAGCTGACAGCCAGCACCAGAAGCCCCCACAAGGGAACCCTCAGGAGCACTTAGATACCAAGGCCAGTGCCCCCTCTCCCTCCTCAGGCAACCTATCCCCACCTTAGCAACAGGTAGTTTTCATCTGGCGACCCTCAGGCCAGGCTCAATGGTGCCAGAGAAGCTGATCCAGGGCCCCAATCACCTGCTACTACTAGACCCAAGAGCTCTTACTAGACCTCTCCACCTTGTTCTGGGCCTTCTAGCACAAAATCCTCCGCAAGCAGCCAGATGATTATTTTGCAAAGTAAAGATTTGACATAAACTGCAAACAAAACAGGCCTCAATGGAAAAGTCTGAAAAGGCAAAGGAAATACAGCAAGAAGATGCAAAGAGGGCTGCTTTAGAAGAGGGACCAAGTGAAAGCTAAAATGATGGCCAACTAACTGAATGTCATCAAGAATTACCAGAAGGGTTTCTCAGACACTGGGCTTCCTGGGGGCAAAAAATAAAAAGGTCACTCTCATAGAATATGCAAGAACTAAAGCATAGAGGATGAAGAAGGGTCCTAAAGGCAAACAGAACTATAAAAACTAAAAGTTTTTGAGGGGAAGAAGAAACAGTTCAAGTGGAATAAACTTAAGAGCTACAAACAATGCATCTAGAACAGAGAGGGGCAAGTGGAAAGACCTAGACAACAAGTAATTGAGAAATGAAGAAAAAAATTTGCTAAGGCCCCTCTGAGACAATGGACCGGGAATAAAGAGAGGAAACAGAAAGGAAAAAAATCACCTTCCTCCTCATCCTATATCTGTCTTCCCTTGCTTCCACAACTGAAGCCCTAGGGGAAAAAGAGAAGTCTATGGTCTTCTACAAACATAGTCTACACATACTTCCTCTCTTCTCTCTCACTTCTCAGCCCCTTCCAATCTGGGTGTTCCAACAGCACTCATCGGAAACTCTGCTCCAAGGTTACTAATAATTTTTTAATTACTAAATTCTGGGAATCTTCCTTGGTCTCTCAGAAGCAACTGTCACCACTGGCCAAACCCTCTTCCTGGATACTTTCTCCTCTTTGGATGTTCAGGACAAAGCTCTCTTGAAAGCCTGGTTCTTCTCCTGCTCCTTTGCAGGGTTATCATCCATGCTGTGCCCTCCAGCCATGAGGGACCCCCAGTGTTTGTCCTAGGCCCACTTTTCCCTCTCTATGCTTTCTCAGTCATCTCACCAGTTACCATTGTTCAATTATGATCTCTATGCAAATGACTTCCAAATCTATACATCCATCCTTAACATCGCTCTGAGCCTCAATGCCCTATCACCAACTACCTTGCAGACATCTCCAACTACATAGCCCACAGGTCTTTCAAACTCGAGTTCTATCCAAAACAAAACTCATTCTCTCTCCCACATCCCAACCTCCTCCATTTCTGTGGAGGACACCACCACCCCCCTTCTAATGACCCAAGTTCAAAAGCTCAGTCACCCCCCATACTATACTACCCTTCAACCCCTAAGTCCTATGAGTTGCCAAGTTTGATCAATTTGATCTCCACAATATTTCTTGCATCCATCCTCTTCTCTCCCCTCCTAAGGCCTTGTTCAGGCCCTCCTCACTTCTCACCTGGATATTACAATAGCCTCCTAATTACCTCCTGCTCCTTCATCTCTTCCCTATCCAATCCATCTTCCAAATAGCTGCCAAACAGATACTCCTTGAGTACAGATCCAACCATGGCATCCCCTGCTCAGGAGGCTCCCTACTGACAAAAAGCTAATTCCTCTTTCGGTCACTTACCCATCCTTCAAAATCAGGCTTTATGCTGTCTTTTCAGACTGATCTCATACTACACCCCCTTCTCCACTCTAGATTCCAGCCACACAGGTCAACCTCCTGTTTCCTGCCCCACAGCACTCCACCTCCCACCTGAGACCTTTACCGAGGCTGTGCCCGGGATTGCTCTCACTTTTCATACACATCTCTTAGCATCCTGAGTTCCATTCAAAGCTCATCTGAAGGGTTATCTCATCCTATAAGAGGCATTTCCTGATTCCCCTTGCTGTTAATGCCTCCCCCACCCCAAAATTATTTCTATTCTGTATTTATTTTGTACTGTCTTACCTATTTACATGCTGTTCCCCTCTCGTACGAGGTAAGTTCCTTAAGGGCAGGGACTGTTTGGGTTTTTACTTTGTAAAAAAATCCCCAACCCTAGTGCCTGGCACGAAAGTAGGTGCTTAATAAATGCTCACTGACTGAACCAGTACATTCTAAATCTGCCATTCTCCAAATGATTCCCACTTCTCTTTGTTTGCTCACTATTCCCCCACCTCCCTGCTCCTCTCTACCTAATTCTATTCTTCCCTAAGCCTGTTTCTTCATCTGTAAAATGGGGGCAGAGGGTTACAGTGAGTAAAGTGTATTGTAAACCACAAAGCTCTAGAGAAATGTAATTCATTGTTGTGATAATCCCAACAAATTCAAGTTAAAACAAATTTCTTAAGCACCTACAGTGGATAACTAACAAGGCTGTGCTAGTTATCAGGAATAGAGGTCCTGTGAGTAAAAGAAAAGGGACAGATGCAAAAAATGCTATGGAGGTGAGCAGCTCTGTGAAAACTTCCTCACCATCCCAGCACATGATGATCTCCCTTCCCCCCACCAGTCCCTGGAAAACATACTGGGTACAGAATCCAACTGGCTACATACACACACACACACACACACACACACACACACACACACACACACACACACCCTATTCATATCTTGTTAAATGTCTCCCCAACTAAACTGCAAACTCCATTAGGTCAAGGACCACATTTTCTGCTTTATTATGTGCTGCACAGTAATTTACACAAAGTAGGCACTTAATAAATACTTGTTGGCTGACTACAACACAGAGGCAATATTAATAACCACAAGATATCCCCAAAGCCAGGTCTGAGGGGTTATGCCTCAAGTAAAACAGACACTCACTTAGTTCAGGACTAGAATTCAACTTTTAATAACCATTGAAAACAGCACAACAATTCTCTGGAGTATTATTTCCAGGTGGCGGCCAGTTGAGTTCAAACCTTGTCACACCTCAGTTTTTCCAAGTTCCCCACAAGGCATCTGGGGCAGAAGAGAAACCAGTGCTTGTTGTCCCCAGTTAGAGCTTTCAATGAGGCCACTCACACTCAAAAGACCAAGAAAATAAAGCCCTTCTCTTTAGAGGCAGACAATTCACTTTTGCCCATAAGACCAACAAGGGGCCAGCACCACACTGACAGTGGCACTGTGCCAAACCCTTCTACTCCATTACTGCCATTCAGTACCATCCACAGCCTGGACCCTGCTCAAGGAGAGAATGAGCTCCAAGGCCCAGGCAAACAGCCAGGGTTCAACCTGGAGGCAGGAATTTGCTCTATACCCAGCATTTATTCATTGCATTACAGACCAGCAAGACAGGCCTCCCAACAAAATCAATACAAGAAAAAAGAAAACATTATTGAAAGATAAATAAAAATAATCTCATAGAAAATAACCTTTCACATGTCCCACTTGTCCTATGCAAGTAGAGTAGAGGGGGAGAGGAAAGGTCACAGAAATAGGAATAATAGTACTTTGGAAGAATCTGCAAAGTAGGAATAACACTCTGCTCAGAATCAGAAAATCTGGGTTCTAGTTCTGGGGTGGCCATTTCCTAGTTTAGCCATGTGGTCATGCTTTACATTGCTT
Organism: Gymnobelideus leadbeateri; assembly: GCA_011680675.1. NCBI lineage: Eukaryota > Metazoa > Chordata > Mammalia > Diprotodontia > Petauridae > Gymnobelideus > Gymnobelideus leadbeateri. The sequence goes on along the minus strand of WOXC01006793.1, from coordinate 66,761 downwards.
TATTCCTCTGCACAGTGCCTAGAACACTTATTAAGTGCTTATTGATTGACTGACTGGAGAGAATTTACCTCAATTCTACCACAGTTTTCGTCCAAGTCTCTCATGCTATTTCTGTGGAGAGATCTAGAGGACACAAGAATCCAGTCAGATGGATTCCAGCATGGCTGATGGAGAGACTCAAACAGCAGCTTCTGAATAGCTCAAAGTCAATATGCCAGGGTGTCTAGTGGAGTAGCCAAGGAATCTATATGGATTTAGCTGGTGCTGGGCTGCTTACCACTTTTGCCAACATCTCAGACAAAAACTTAGATGGCATGCTCATCAAATTTTCAGATGACACCAAGATGGGAGGGACAATTAACAGTAAATTAAAAAGTCAGGATACAAAAGGATCCTGGAAAGGCTGACAGCACTGGGCTAAATCTAATAAGATGAAATTCACTAGAGATAAATGTAAAGTTTTACACTTGAGCACAAACACAAAAAAAATCAACTTCACCAGGATAAGACTGGGGAGAAATGGACAAAGATTGTTCTAAAGTGTAAGTTCACCAAGTCAGCTGTATAAGGTGCTAAAGCCATCTCAGGCTACTCTAAGAGGGGCAGAGCCTCCAGGAAGAGGGAAGCAATCGTCCCAGTACACTCTGCCTTTAGCAAACCTCATCTGGACCACTGTGTTTGTCCTGGGTGCCTTGGCTTAAAAGGGATGTTGGTAAGCTGGAGGGTGCCCAGAGCAAGGCAATCAGGATGGCCAAAGGTCCAGCTCCTGTCATAAAGACTGGCTGAAAGAACTTGGTCTGCTTAGCCTGGAGAAGACATAGGCAGGACATAATAATTGTCTCTGATTATCAGCAGGGGCATCATGGGAAGGATGAACTAGGCTTGTTCCATTTGGCCCCAAAACCAGAAGCAATGGATAGAAATTGAAAAGATGCCCATTTCAGCTCAAGGGAAAAAACTTCTCTATGTAGAAGGTAGTCTGGGAAAATGATGTGCTCCTCTTCCTTGTATGTCTTCAAGCAGGGGCTGGTGGAGCACTTGTTGGGGATGATAGAGTATAGATTCATCTGTGCCGTTCAACTCTCAAATAACCTATTCCATCTACCTCATGGGGTTATTAATAACTTCTGGAGAAAGGGCTTTGCCAAATGTATAATGTTCAAATCCCACTTACCACCTTCGTGACTTCAGCCAAATCACCTGACCTTGCTGGGCCACAGTTTCCCGATATGTAGAATGAGTCATCCTAGATGGCTGCTGGGGTCCTTCCCAGCTTACATCTATGAGCCAATGATCCTAAAGCACTTAAACTTTCTGGGGGGTTGTAATGGAAATGCAGATTTGAAGATCTTCCCTGCCCCTAGGCCCTTTGATTGGCTTAAGTGACTCTGAGAACCTTCTTTAATTTGAAATATACTCTGCCCCCTAATAGACTGAATGTGGTCACATGGAGCCTGTGGTAGGAGGCTTGGTTTTCAGGAATGACCACACCTTGCTGCTGTGTGATTGGGCAATGCATCAAGAAGGTGGTTATATTCTCTGAGCCAGGAGAAGGCTATATAAACCCTGATGAGAGGCTTTGCTTTGGGGCTCACTTTGAGAAGTGTTGTGTGATTTGACCAGATGAGACTCTGGGCAGCCATTGAGACCCAACCCCCTGCGTGACACCCCCCGCCCCGGCTTTGAAAACCCAAGTGTTGATGCTTCCCTCTCTGGTAACTGATTTTGGTATTGATGATGGTTGGACAGTTTGGAAGCCTGTCTGTTTGATCTGTCTGTATACTCTGAAGTTTGGGGTGCTGACCTTTTTCCCCTGAATAGATAAATTATATATTTTTGTTTGATTAAAGTAAGCTTGTTAACCGATTTTGAGTTGCTTTCCTTTTGAAAAGCAGATCTAAGAACCTGTGTTGGCAGCTACCCTAGGGACGTTGAGGTGCTTGCTGCTACAGGGGTTGAGCCACCTCATATTCAGGGTGCAAAAAGGATATTACCAAAGCCAGAATTTCTTTTACTTGACTATCATGTTTGTCACAAGGGTTTGGAGGGTTTTTCCCATGGTATGGGAACAGAAAAAAAATGTTGTTAATCTAAAAAAATTTTTTTAATTTAAATTTAAAAAAAAATCAAAGATCTGACAAGATAATCTCTGAGGTCTATATCCAGTACTATAATCAATTTGAACTGCCAATGCTACCCTTTGCCAAGTGAAGTAACCAGTGATTCTCTAATTCTCCTGACATCCCAGCTCTTCTGTATCTAGCATGGAATAACAACCCACAAGAACAGAAGAATGACAATCATTTCTATAAGGCAAAAAACAATTCTGTTGTCTCACCCAATCTCAGATCACAAAGGAAAAAGTCTTCAGTGCCTTGTCTCATCTATTACACAAGTGTTAACACTTAGGGTACTTTTCACCATTTTCCTCTTTATCCCCAAACATAAACTTTCATTTAGTGGTTAACCAAAACAAATCTGGAAAGAGGGTTGCTCCTTAGCGTGTTTCTGGTTGGTGCAGCAATTGCTCCCCCCCCCCCCACTGCCTTGAAAACCGTCTGAAATAGACCACACAGAGTAGACTCATTTAGAGCAATGAAGCTCCCCCTCCCTTGGCTAGCAGTGGGGTGCCTTGAGAAGGTAGGGGAAAGCACGGAGAACCAAAATTCCCCAAAAGAAATTTTGTTTCCAGACCCATAATGGCCCCCCTTTTTTTAACCTCAATTTTCCATGGAAAGCCCCAGATCAGAGAAGGCCAATACTGTTCTTCATATAGGCAGGTCCAAAAGAAAAGAGAAGCCCTCTGCCACAGCCAGATCCCATTTTTAGCCAAATATCTACATGACAAAGCTACACAAGAATGCCACCGTTAACTGTGTTGCCACTGGTACACACAGGGCTTCATAAATGAGAAGATGACCAGAATAACAAGGCTAGCCATTGACCACAAAGGTGAAGCTGGAGTGCTACGTAGAAAGATGAAACAGAAAAGCATCTCCCGTAACCAAGCCCATTAGAGTCCCGTGTGATAAGCATGCCAATAAAAGGTTGGCCAAAAGTAGTGGGGGAAGGCAGAAGTTTTCATATGGCTCAGGAAGGAGAAATATCTGTAAAGCTGTAAAGCAGGTACTAAGGCTCAGGTTAGAGGCCTCTTTCTGCCACTGACTCAGGAAATCTTTAAGAGCTTGGTTATTGATGGAGAGATTGATGTCCATATAAGTTTAATGGTGGTGGCAAGGTCTATAGAGCTAACTCACAGAGGCTGGGCTAGATTTAATTTATGTCATATCAATTTAAATCTCGTTGAAGTCACTAGTCAGAAGACTTAATTACCATTTTTCTACAAAGTTCATTATTGTTGTTTGATATAACTCTAATACCATACGTATTCTTCACATTTCAGATATAATTTTAAATGTACCACGTACTTAAAAGCCATGATTCCTTTTGATAACTTTTCCAGATTAATTTTTTATAATGGTGTCAGAAAACTCTGTGATTGTCTGATTATTTTACTTACAAAAAATAACTGAAGAAGTCACTGGGAGGTATTCATCTCTAACCATGGATATTTAGAAAATGTTTCTGCCATACTATTTTGCCATCCAAAACAACATCTGCAGTATTTCATTTAACTAAACAAGTCCAAGTGTTCTGAATTTTTTAAATAAAACAATTTCTTGAGTTAAAAATTATTAAATATAAATGTGTCTCCCCCCAAATGAAACTTAAACACACCCATGCAGCTGGATCACCATGAGAGAAACTCAAAATGCAGCTAATACTTTCTTCACCTTGTTTCTTGTTATTCACAAACTGGAAAAAGAAGAGATGTTTTCCTGCTTTTTTCAACTGTCAAATGATTCATCAATTTCAAATGAATTAGTACAAACAAGGGGGGAAATATTCTCACCAGATTTGCAGAAAGAAAGTTTTTGTTGTTAAACTTCAAAAGTCTCTAACAACTCCAGGTTACTATGTTACCTCTAAGAATTTGCTGACATGACTTTCTTTAAAACTTTATCAACGCTGTTAGATGAGACTAATATGATGGTCAATTTTGCTGAACGTTTTTCCCTCCCTCTTTCTTACAATTGGGGGAGGAGGGGAGGAGCGACTCTCTGAGGAAGGTGAGTCATATTAAAAAATTAATGAGATGTAATAAACAAAAGGTATCAATAAAATTGAAAAACAATTAAATGTATTTAACTGGCTCCCTATTTGCCTTAAAATGTATATACTTTGTAAAGTGAAGAGATTATTGCTGGATAGCTATATTACAGTCAACTTTTAGGATTATAGGGTTATAGATTTTAAAACTGTAAAGACCTCACTGGCCATCTTGTCCAACCACCTAATTTATAGATGAGTTCCAAAAAGGTTCAATGACTTGCCCAAGATCACACAAGAAGTAAATTGGAGAGCTGAAATTCAAACCCAGGTCCTCTGCCTCTCAATCCAGAGCTGCTTCCACTGTATTGCACAGTTCAGAACTGGTTCCAGGGCAGACATACTTTACAAAATGACATAATAACAAGATCTGAGAGCTGCAAAGGGACATCAGAAGCCATCTAAACCTACCAATAAACAATAGGATTTAAAATACGTGAGTTCTCTCTCCGCCCCCCCCCCTCTCTCTCTCTCTCTCTCTCTCACACACACACACACACACACACACACACACGTCAGTGGCCTATTTATAAAGCTTTTAAGAAAAGACTGAATAAACTGTCAGTGGCAATCACATGATTTAGCCTTTCTGCTTTTTTAAGAACTGGACCCAGGTCTGTGGGTCAGGGGGCAGAAAGCAGGGGAAAAGGAAGGAACTGTTTGTTGCACAAGAATTTCTGGTCAAAACAAAATGTATCTATTATTAAAGAAAAAAAGGTGAAAATAACATGCCTATATTTAAGTTAGCAACCACATATTAAGTGCCTATGTGCCAGATGCTGTGATGGGCAACGAGGATGAGGAAGACCTAGAGGACAGGGTTAAGATCCAAAAACATTCTGACGGGATAAAGCTGAGGATATTAACCGTTTTTGTGCCATTTGACAGTCTGGGGAAGACTATGGACCCATTCTCATATTTTTAAATTAATAACATAAAATACATAGGATTACAAAGGAAACCAATTAAACTTAAAACTTAAATACAAAATGCATCTATATGTATAAATAGTATAGACAGATAAAAATTATATATGTAAATAGTATATATATATAAATCATATATATATATTTATGTGTTTCCATACATATATGTTATGTGTGTGTGTGTGTGTGTGTGTGTGTATGTGTAGTACAAGTTCAGGGACCCCAAGTTAAGAATCTCCAGGGCTAGAACACTGGGCTGAATCTACTAAGATGAATTTCAATAAGGATAAATGTAAAATCTTGCACTTAGACACACACACAAATCAACTTCACCAGGACAGGATGGACAGCAGTTGTTCTGAAAAAAATCTGGGCCTCTAGTGGACTGCCAGCTCACTGAGTCAGCAGCATCAGGTGGCAGCCAAATGACATCTTGGGCTGCTTTGAGAGGGGCAGGGCTCCCAGGGAGAGGGAGGGAGAAGAAAGCGCTAGGCCCACTGCACTCTGCCCTCAGCAAACCTCATCTGCAGAACTGTGTTCAGTCTAGATGCCATGCTTTCAAAAGGACATTAGTAAGCTGGAGAGTGCCCAAAGCAAGGCAACCAGGATGGCCAAAGGTCTTGTGTCCCTGTCATGAAGACTGGTTGAAAGAACTGGGCATGGACTCAAGAGAACATGATAGCTGTCTTCAAATATTTGAAGGGCTGTCTGTGGAGGATAGACTAGGCTTGTTCCATTTGGGACAAAGGACAAAACCAAGAACATTGGGCAGAAGCAGGAAAGGGGCCAATTCAGTTTGATGTCTGGAAAAGCTTCCTAACAATTCCTAACAATGTTCCAAAGTAGAATGGCTGGTAGCAATGGTAGGCCCCTCCCTTTTGGAGGTCTTCAAGAAGTTGGACTACTTACTACCTGACAAATATATTAGTGTGAGGATTCCTTTTGTGAACAGGTTGGATTGAATGGCCAATAAAGTTCCTTCCAACTCTCAAATTCAATAATTCTATGACATGAGGATGACTCTAATTTTGCAAATGCTGGTCGTTGGAAGAACAGTGGCACCTTCAATAGAAATAGGGAAATAAGAAAGAGTGGACTTGGAGGAAAAGGTAATGAGCTACTCTGGGAAACTTAGAAACTTTAATCAATGAAACAATCAACCAAAATTCCATAGTACGTTCTGGTCCACGTTACAGACTCAAGGTACAGAATGAGACTTAAATCTTTGGACATGGTTGACATGGTCAACATGGTAATATATTTCACTTGGTTTACATATTTGCTATAAGTTTTTCACTTTCTTTCCCACCCCCCACCCCAATTTGGAGGAGGAGGAGAGTAGGAGAGAAGGGCTTGGCACAGAGTTGCCAAATAAGAAAAAAAGGTCACTGAAGTAGTTTAAAGGTGCAGAAGACAAATGAAGGAAGTTCAGGAGGATATACAAAAAGCAGGACACCTTGGAAAGCTGCACATTGAATTTATTAGAAACTTCTAAAAAGCAACTGTTAGTAGAGTGCTACACAGTGGAGTGACAAGTTTCAAAGACAATCCTCTTCTATAGATCTACTATGCATATAGGAATGCTCGTTTTATTTGGCTTTTAAGAATTTTAAATTTAAATCAGAATTTTAAAACTTAAAATTTGGAATAATTCTAAGAGTTTATGAATTCTGCTTTGGACACATTTAATTTAAGAAACCTATGGGACATCCAGTAGATACGCATCAGGAAACCTGAGACTCCAGTACAAACAAAAACTTGGGGTTGGGTATATATTATATGGAAATCAGCTTCACAGAGATATCGACTGAACCCATGGAACCTAACACGATCACCAAGACTAAGGAAAGGGAAGAAGAGCACCCACGAGGGAAGCCAAGCATACAGTCACACAGAGAGGACAGAACAAAGATGATGACTCAGCAAAGGAGCCTGAAATAGACCAGTCAGATAGGCAAGAGGAAATCCAGATGATGTAAGTGTCATAAAAACCTAGGAAAGACGGCAATATCCAAGAAGAGGTTAAATAGTTTCAAAAGTTGCAGGGAGATTAGGGAGGATAATGACTGAAAAAAGACCAATGGAATTTACAATTCAAAGACCCTTAATCCTTTGAGCCACAGATCTCACTCCTGGGCATATATATGCCAAGGAAATCAAAGACAGAAGAAAGGCCCTATGTTCACCAACATATGCAGAGCAGCACTTTTTTTGGTAGCAAAAAACTGGAGACAAAGTGAGTACCCATCAATGATGAAATGGATAAACAAATTATGATATTATGAAAACAACAGAAACAACTAATAAGGAATTCAAGAGAAACATGGGAAGACTTTTATGAACTAAAACTGAGTAAAGTCAGCAGAACCAAGAGAATACTATGCATACTAACTGCATAATAATCATCATATAAATGAAAAGAACACTGTAGCAAAGCCCAACCCCGATAATGATAATGACCAATCTTGACCCTGGAAAAAAGAATGAGGAAGCAGCTCTCTCCTTGGCAGAGAGAGCAAGATCAAGGAAATCAAATGTTGCAGACACCATCACTGCATTGGCTGGCCTTGCTTAACTGCTTTTCGTCATTATGACAGAGGACTGGGGAAGGGTGCCATTTCCAAACGTGACTCGAGATTTAGAAACAAAACAAAACAAAAAAAAATCAACAAAACTGTGTTATTGTTTTTTCAAAGAGATCACTAGGACCTGGAGGAGCAATTGGGTAGCAGAGTTGAGAGCCAGATTGCAAAGGTCTAAGAAGCAAATGGGAGATGAGAAAGCAGAGGTGATAACTGTAGATAGCTTAATCTAGGAGGATATGGCAAGAAAAGACAGTCAGATATAGGGGACAGAAGCATGACTAGGTTTTTAAATTGCCCCTCAATGAGGCAAGCTGCTAAAGTTAACTGTATTTCAGGTTTGTCATCCGAAGCTATGGGAGGAAAGAGAGGAGCAGCATTAACCTGAAATGTTGATGCACCAGGATGGCCTTCTAAACAGAAGCAATAATTGTGCCTCAAGGTATTTTCTGAGGAGACTGAAGAGTTGCTCCCCCCCACCCCACGCCACTCCTATAAAATTCAACAAAGGTGGATACTGTCTCCAAAACACAGTAATTAAAATGGACGTGTATTATCAGGAACCAAGAAAAAGGCAACTATCCTCTATTCATTCATCAAATTAGCTACCTGACATCTTAGAAATGGGAGGGAGGTACACACAGGGTTTTGCTGCAGGTAGCAATTTTTTAATTAATTGGTCAGCTGTGTCTAGGCTGCCAGGCTCATAGAGCTAGAGCTGGTAGGGACCCCAACACCATCTGGCCCAACCTCATCTGACAAATGAAGAAACTGAGACCCAGAAAAGGTAACAAAACTTGCCCAAAGACACAGGGATTATTAAGCATCAGAATTGGGGTCTGAGCCTAGTCATGACTCCAAAGCCAATGATGTTGGCATGTATCCCAGCCTCCCTAAATGCTTGTTGATCAATAAATTGAGGAGAAGAGGGAGCAAGAGTCAAAAGGCAGCACAAAGGTCCTGAAAGGATGCATCTGGAGCCAGAGGGAGCTCGTGTGCTGTCCAATCCAATCTCTCATTTTACCGAGGAGGAAACTGAGACCCAGGAAGGTTAAATTATTTCTTCCAACTCGAGGTACAAGTAAAATTAAATCCGTTCTCTTTTCCCACTCCTAACTGCCAATGTTTGTCCATTCTCATGGCCTTCCCCCATGCTACTCTTTCCATATAAACTTCTGATACATTTTCTAGTATCACCTATTAATTACTAAATGCCAAAATGAACATGACGTTATGTTAAGCACTACTAATTGCAAAGAAACCCAAAAACACTCAAGGAAGAATAACAAAATCAGAAAGTGTTTATCACAAACCTATGTGCCCAAAACTATACATACATGTTTTTATCAACTAAAATATAAGAAATTATAATTGCTCAGTCAAGTTGAGAATTTCAAATCTCATTTTAGAAGCCTTGATTTTGAGAGGCTGTGTGTGCCATTTAATGGTTAAAATGCTGGTCCTGGAGTCCTAAAGACCTGGGTTCCAATCCTACTTGACAATACTCTGTGACCACAGGAAAGTCACTTCCCCACCCAGCCCCACGTTCCTCCTCTATCAAATGAGTGGCTTGGACTAGATGGCCTATGAGGTCCCTTTCAGTTCCAGTTCTATGATCCTATGACCCTGTATAACCCACAGGTTAGCATCAACAAAGTGAAAAATACAGCAAAGCTGATTTTATTTGACATCTTTATTTTATCTCTGGAATTGTGCCTCTATGAATGTCATTCCTCCACTCAAAATCTTAGAGGCTACCCAATGCCTAGCAAATAAAAGTGTGCATTCCAGACCCTAGATTTAAGGTTCATGTAATCTGGGGGACCTTTTCTCCTCTGCTGGATCCCCCACCCCCAGGCTAGGCTCTAGGAGAAGGGGAATTCACCTAGTACCTATTCATAGCCTGCCCACTAGGAGAAGAATCTTCCTAGCATCCATCGGATCACCCTTCCTTAAATTAATTCCTTTCCTTCATAGCACAAACAGAAACCTCCAAGAACCTTCCCCCCCTCCCTAAACACTGAATAACACTTTCTTCTCCTCTACTGCTTTCTCATCTGCAGCCCATTCCAAACTGGAAACCCCCTGAAGTCAGGCCCAGCTTGCCTCTTTGCCTCTGTATCAATACCTAGCAGAGGGCAGGGCTTCTGTCAAAGAAGCCGTTGCTAAGTAGCAAGGGGGCATTGTGGAGGCTGCCCAGTTGTACAGATGGTTCCAGTGGAGAGCAGCACAACTCTTACTTCATTTCCTTCTTAGTCACTCAAGAAAACACTAATGCTTGTCTATGGAAGACAGTAATCCATACGGTGGTTTCTAATAAAGGAATTTCTGACTGCTGGAAGATCAGCCTGTATTTTGAAATAAATAAACGTATCTTTTTCTCTGGGATAAGCATAGATCACGTGCAGTGGCAGGTAGTTGGTACCAGGATAGTAAGAGCTCACTTTTCTACAGTGCTTGAAGGTTCACAAAGTGCTTTTCTTGCAATCCCCCAAACAAGGCAGACACACACACATTACAAGCTCCATTTTAGAAGTCAGGTAACTCAGGCTCAGAAAGGCGATGAGAGCTGTTCGTAGTGGTGCAGTGAGTAGAGCCCTGAGCCTTGTGTCAGGAAGACTTGAGTTCAAATCCTGCCTCAGACACTTACCAGCTGTGTGGCCATGGCCAAGTCATTTCACCACCATCTGCCCAACCTCCTCTTATGTAACACGGGGAAAATAATAACACCTGCCTCCCAAGGTTGTTGTGAGGATCAAATGAGGTCTTATTTGTAAAAAATGCTTGGCACAGTGCCTAGAAACATAGTAGGTATAAAATACCACCACACGGTTAAGGGTCTTTCCAGACCTTTCCAGACTCCAAGTCTAGCAACCTTTCCATTACTCCACGAAACTTCAGACAACACAAGGTACAAACAAAAATAAATAGAAAAGGTTTTTTATTGGCAAAGTAATATCAATCTTTATAAATCGTTATCTTCTGATAAAGCCTCGACACTGAGTGTCTTTGTGCTCTGATGTTATCCACTCGCAGAGCACTGGATATGGAGCCAGCAAGAAGTAGATTCAAATCCCACTTGAAACATTTACTTGTTGTGTGACCCTGGCCAAGTCACTTAATCACGTCCTCATCTGTGAAATAAGGGCACTGGACTAGCAGAGTTACAGTGTCTCCTCTAGAACTGTGACCACATCAGTGAATAAGACGGAAAGACTTAAAGGATGAAGAAAAAAGGCTGAAGAAAACAGCATCAAAATAACAGACAGACACCCTCAAGAGTCAATCTTAAGAGATGAGAGGAATAAAAACCAGGGGAAGAAACATAGAAGAAAAGGGGATTCGAAGGGGACACAGTTTTGATTTTTAAGTTAACATGCTCTTTTTCTTTTTTAAATCATAAATAAGTTGGAAATCATGGTTTTATGAACACTCGGTTTTTTCTGGAATGTTTATTTTGTTTATATAGTTACTAAGTTAAAAATTATTTTTTTTTTAATATATGAAAAGTACATACACTATGTTATGAGATCCTATTGGGGAGGACAAGTAAGGCTTCTAAAAGTAGACAGCATTTGAGTTGGGCTTTAAGGGATGGACAAGAATGGGGGGGAAGGTGTGGAAGGAAACATTCCAGGCATAGTAACAGTATGAGCAAAAAAAGAAATCAAGGAGGCATAAGGGAACAGGGCTTGTAGAGGGGACAGCAGTAAGGTGGCCTCTTTAGCCAAAAAGGAATGTTCCTGCTCACCAACGTGCAGCTATCTGCAGAGAATTCAAAAGGCATCAAGGCTCATACTAAGAAGGACGCTGAATGCTGAGCCAGAGTCTGTGCTTCCTTTAGGAAGAAACCACAGTTGTGAGCAGAGGAAAGACATGCCCATGGGGTAGCAAAGAGATTCCTGGACTTTCGATCAGAAGGTCCTGCTCCACATCCCACCTCTAACACCAAACAGATTCTGACACTGGGCAAATCACTTCACATCCCTCCCTCCTGGTTTCCCCATCTATAAAATATGAAAAATGGAGATCATAAAGCACCTACTTCACAGAGTTGTTGCAAGGATCAGATAATACATACAAGGTATCCTAAGTTTTAAGCTTTAGTAGCTTCTAACTGCAGTAAGACTTTTGGGACACCCTATATAAAAGCTATAGAAATATGGCCTCTATCATTATTATTATTGTTATGACCAAACCTTTACATAAGGAAGAAGTCCAGCAATGTGAAAAGGGGGGCAGAATGGGTTGCTAAATAAAGCAATGGTTCCCAACCTGTGATATGAATATCACAAGGGGGTGTGTGAAGCTTGTCTAGGGGGCACAGAGAATATTTAGTAAATAATTAAACTACTGAAATCAATATATTTTTATTTTTTATGTCCATATACATGGCAAGCACTAGAATATATTTCCTTACATATTAAATTGGAGGTACAGAAAGGTTTAATAAAAGTCAAAGAATATGGAGGCCCAAAAAAACTTAGGAACCCCCATGAAACTGTATAATAATAATAATTACAATATACTTCCCTCTTCAGTAGAGAGGGGAGGAATGATGAGGGTAGAATGCTGAATATGCTATTAGGAAGGTCATTCACTATCAGTGGGGTTTGACTGTTTTTCTTTGCTACATGGAAAGGCTCATATCTGGAATGACTATGATTATTAAAAAAAGGTGTTAATAAAATATTTTAGAATTAACAAAGCACCCCAGTAGATGGGGAGACAAAGAAACATCAGGAGAGGAGGGAAACAGAAAGAGAGAGGAGAGAAGAGACAGAGAGAGAAGAGAAGAGGGAAAGGGAAACAGAAAGAATTGCCAAGAACCCAAGTTGATGGTTAAAAAAAAAAAAGCCCTGCCCAGGTCATTGGCTTCTACACTAGGGTGGAGAAGAGGGAAAAGGGGGAAATACATACAAGAGTAACATTTTTCTTTCTTTCATTTTAAAGAACCATGTTAGACAGTAAGGTCTGCCCTTTCCCAAAGGTAAAGGTTTTAGCAGATTTTCTCCATATGCTCTCTTGGCCCCAACAAAAGACACTGTTGCTAGAAACGATTGTGTTTATGTATCAGCTTGCACCTTAGCAAGCAGTTTCCCAAGATCCTCTGTAACTTTATAGCAATCTGACCCATTGACAGAATCCTGCAGAAGGAAAGTATGTAATCCAAGCAGAGGGGTCTACATTTCTCCAGTTCTTGGGGAAAACCTGACGTTAAATAGGAATATAATGCTAAGAACTTCAACAGGCAAGCATAGTACCAAGTATTTCAGTAAGGCAAGTTTATTTATTTCCTACTGTTGAGCTAAATATACAAGGCCACCAATAATAGCCTCAAACTAAATTAAACAACTAGAGATAAAAGAAAAGGCTAAACTTCATTTCCTGGGGGGAAGGGGGGGATTAAAAAGAGAAAGGAGGTCTTGCTGAGGAATTCCTCAGAGTGCAGCACACTACAGTCAAGGCGTCCCACCTCCAGATTGTTAATCTCGGCTCTGTCATCAAACCAGAGCAAAAACCAGGACACTAAGCTCAGTCCCTCCAGTTCTCTGAGATGAGAAGGGAGTCCCACACTGAACAGCTGAGGGGAGGAGAAAAAGGGCTGGAGCGTGTGGACAGACTCCAGCTGGACTCCAGTTCACACATTCACTAGCTGTGCACAGAAGCAAATCACTTCACCTCCCAACCTCTATTTCTTAGAGATGGGGATTAATATTATCTCCTGAAGTGGCTGTGAGGATGTATGTAGATAATGTACATAAGAGGACTTTGCAGACTCGGCTCCAAAAAGACATTGTGGCTGGCCCAGGATCACATGGCTAGTGTGGTAGAATCTGAACCCAGCTCTTCCTGACTCCAAGCCCAGCGTTCTAGGCTCTCTGCCTCTGACTACTATCGTGGTCACTGTTGTTATACTGTTGTCAACTAGGTACAATTTTCTTGTCAAGAGCAGAAGTGAACTAGAGAAAAAGCAGGCCATTAGTCATTTAAAGTTTAGTTAGAGCCATTTGGGTGGCTTCACCTGGCCAAGACTTTGCAGTTCCTAAATCATCAGGATGCACAACTCTTACTAAGGAGTTGTGTCTCCCTGGCTTTTCACATGTCCTAGAAAGGCAACTCCTTCCTGGTTCAGAATAGCAGACACTGAACAAAGGCTCCATGATGACTGGAGAGATTAAGTAACAAACAGACAAAGGCTCAGAGAGAGTACACTCCAGGTCACACAGTCACAAGGCATCTTGCTTAAATGCAGTCACCTAGTACCCAGATCTGGCCGAGCTTGGCGTCAGACCTGCCCAGGTCATTTGCTTCCTAAAGTTTTCAGATTTGGTTTTTTCCTACCCCAAAAAAATCATAGGAACAAACAGAGAGAGACAAAGACACAGACTGAAAGACACAAAGACTGAAAGAGAGAGAGAATATTAGAGAAACATTCCTAATTTCTTAAGTTTCTTGTTGGGATCATACCCTGCCCCAAAGCTATTATTTAAATGTCACAAAAGAGTGGTGATGTTTTTGGACTGAACAAAACTGGGCAGTCATAAAAAAAAAAAAGATGGGTCTATAGCCAGTATTACCCATAAAGGATTAGTAATATTTGCTAGTAATTATAGGTCAGACTGAGAGCAATGAAGTGACTATGATATTGAAACAGACAGTCCAAGCTTAATAATAGTTAGAAAGTATTTCATTCTTCAGCCTACACCTTTTCATCTAAGGAGCCCAATGTACCTTGACATCAATTCTCACTAATGCTACTGATCCTGTCTGGAAAAGGAAAAAACTTGACAATTGCCAAGAATCGAACACATGAGAAACTCCAAGAAAGGACCTAAAACTACATCAAGGCTTACTTCAGTCTGCCTAACAGAACTACTGTAGCAGAGAGGCACTACCTCAGTGGCTAACTAGAGGCATTGAAAGAACTCTTCTCAGTCCTATTACATACACAAGCACCAAGAACCTCTCCCCCAAAGAGGGCTGTAATTTCTGAATAATTATTAGGCAATTTTCATGAAGCAATGAGTAAGGAATGTAGTGCACAACCATGACCCACTTCAGGTTTTCATCTTCTGCTTACAAACAATCCCTGCCTTCCAGCTTGGAGGCCCTAGAAAAGTCATTAGAGAGAGAAATGAATGAAGAAGCATAGCTAGGGGCAGAGTCTGCCTGGGAAGAGAAAAGGGTCCCTCCCCCTTGGATGAAAACAGAGGAAAAGAAGGTAGAGTAGAAAGGACCACTGATCAGTCTTTCCATGAGGAGACCTGAGGTGAAGATCCAGTTCTGACTTACTGGCAACAGAACCATGAGCAAGTTCCTTGCCTCTATAAGCCTCAGTTTCCTCCTCCATTAAATGGGTATAATAAGGCTTGAATCTCACACGGTTATTATTAGAAAAGTGCTTAAACCCCATGGCAATGTGATTATTATTCTTCCAACACCAAAGACTAAACATACATAAGAAAGTAAAAGAAACAGCCAGGTAGGGGGAATGAGAGTGGGGACATTCCCAGGGAGTCAAAAGATCTACACATCTATCAAGAGCAACAGCTCCTAAAGGAGGGTAAGAGAGGGGAGGAAGGGAAAGGGAGAAGGAAAAAGAAGGGAAGGGGAACAGAAGGAGTCAGAAAACAAACCATGCTAAACGCTGGAGATACAAAGAAAGACAAAAAGACAGTTTTTGCTCAAGAGGAGGAAAGAGAGAAAAGGGAAGAAAGTTGAGGGACAAAGGAAGAAAGTAAGGAAAGAAAGAAGGGAAAGAAAGTGGGGAAAGACTAGAGAGGGAAGGAGACAAGGCGAAAAGAGGGGGAAGGAGAAGAAAAAAGGAAAAGAGAGAAAAGGGAAAAGAAGAGGGGAAGGGAATAAGCATTTAACAGCCTACTAAGTGTCTGGCCTGGTGAAAAGCTCTTTACAAATATTTTCTCATTTGACCCTCACAATAAAGCGGGAAAGAAAGTGAAGATACCAGGAGAGGAAAGAGTGAAGAGAAAAGAAAGAGAGGGGAATAATGGAGAGGGGGAGGGGATAGAAAAGAGACAGAGAAAGAAATAAAAAGAAAAAGGGAGATGAGAGAGGAAAGGGAAAGTATAAAAAGAGAAAGGAGAAGGGATATAAGAGGAAAGGGGAAAGAAAAAAGGATAAAAAGGTAAGGGGGAAAGGAAGAGGAGAGGGAGGAAGAGGGGACGAAAAGAAACGAGGGAGTAAGAAAGGAAAGGGGGAGGAGGTGGAGAAGAGATGAAAGAAGGTAAAGGGGGACAGAGGGGAGGGAGAGGGGGAGGAGAAAGATGAAAAGAGAGGGGAAAGGATTGTGAGAAGGAGGGGAAAAGGGAAGGGGAGAAGCGATAAAAAGGGAAGGGGAAGGGGGAGAGAAAGAAGGGGAGGGTAAAGGGAGCGGGAGGGGCGGAGGAGGGGCAGAAGGGTAAGAGCCAGAGGAGGCGGCTGGGGGAAGGGAGAGACCTGGCTCCTCCGCCCCTCCCCCCGCCTTCCCGGTGGGGGGGGGGCTCTCGAGGCCGGGGAGGGGGAGGGGCGCGCGGTGCTTTGTGGGCGGGCGGGGGTCGCGGGGGTCGCGGCGCTCACCTCCGGGATGTCATGTTCCTCCCGCTCCCGGGCTCCTCCTCGGATCCGCTTCCTCAGGGGCCGGGCCGGGCCGAGGGTTAGCGCGGAGCCCGCGGCGCTCCGGCCGCCATCCAGGCCTCGGGATCCCGGAGACGAGAGTCGAGCCGCCCCCCCCGCCCCCCAAGCGCCTCCGCTCCGCTCCGCTCCCCCGCGCCTCCGCCCCCGCCCCTCGCCGCCCGGCACCGCGACAGTGACGCCATCGGCCTGCGACGCCAACCTCCCGCCAGGCCGCCGGTCGGCCCAAAAAGCCTACCGCCAGCCGCGCGTGCGCCGCGCACTTCCGGCTTCCCCGTGGGCAGGCAACTGCGCCCAGCGCCGGGGGTTCCGCCCGCCAGCCTGAGTCCCCTCCAGCCGCCCCGAAGCCAACGGCCGCGAGGGGGCGCTAAGGCGCAAGGAGGACCCGGCCGCCTGCGGCGGGTTCGCGGAAGGCCCGGTCCGGGAGCTCGGCTCCAGTCTGCAGTGTGCCAGGCTCTGGGCTGGGGGCTACCGGCCGAGGGCAGAAGTGAAGCCCTCCCGGGCTGCACGCTGTACCGCCCATCGGTAGAGTGTAAGCTCCTGGAGAGCAGGCGCTGCTCCCCCTCTGTCTCCTTCTGTGCTCCCGGCACGGATGCTTCTGGCTTCTGCCTTTCACGTAGTAGGCAGCTGGACAGCAGAAGTGGCCCCCGAAGCCGGACGGTCAGAGCTCAGATCCTCAGACCCTGGGCAAGCAAGGCGGTTAACCTCTGCCTCAGTTTCGTCATCTGTAAAACGGGAGAAATAAAGCACGCTTCTGATCATGTCACACACACCCATCTACTCAATACATCCCAGGGGCTCCCTGTTACCTGCAGGAGCCGATGCAAAACCCTCTGCTTGGCAGTCAAAGACCTTCACAACCCAGCCCACTCCTGTCTTTCCAACCTCCTCACACCTTACTGCCCAATGGGTCCTCTCTGACCCAGTGACACCGTCCTAGAGCCAGACGCTCCATCTCTCAGCTCAGGGCACTCTCTCCAGTTGTCCCCCATGCCTGGTACGCTCTCCCACGGTGCTCTCTGGCTTCCTTTAAGGACCGTCTGGAAACCCACCTCCTGCAAGAAGCCTTCCTCAGTCCCTCTCAATTTGAGTGCCCTGCCTCTGTTAATTATTCCCTATTTATGCGGCGTACCGCTTGCTTTGTATGTATCTGTATGTTGTCTCCTCCATGAGACTGTAAGTTCTTTGAGGTATTTTGCCTCTTTTTGCATTCCTGGTGCTTATCACATAGTAGGTGCTTAATAAATGTTTATTGAATTGAATTGAACCTACTTCCCAAAAAACATTATGAGGATAAAATGAAGTAATATTTGTAAAGTTATTTGCGAATCTTAAAGGGTTTTATCTATCCAGCTGGTATTCTCTATTCTAAGGCATCTCCCAGCCCTGAAATCCCCTGTTCTAAGGCCTCTCCCAGCCCTGACATCCTCTGTTCTGAGGCCCCTCCCAGCCCTGACATCCCCTTTTCTGAGGCCCCTCCAAGTTCCGACAATCTATTAAAATGGAAGTAAACGCCAGAATAAATGGTTTATTTTTTATAATTTTTTAGGGTCGAACATTGACATTTATTATTTAAGCTGAAGAACAGGTTATGATGGAGTGGGGGACCTAGGGGACGGGGTAAGGGAGGAGACAGGGAACCTAGATCCTCTCATCTGTGACTGCTCTAGACGGGTTAATCCTGAGTTCTGAGCCTTGGTCCAGGGCACACAAGGAAGCAGACCATAAGATGGGGCTCCAGGGGTACAGGTTGAGGAAAACATGGGGGTGGCTAGAGCTCCACCTCCATCCAGAGGTGGGGGCCGGGATTCTCCTTGGATCAGCAGCACCGCTTCCTTTAGGGAACTGAAGCCTAGTGCTAAGTCCCATCCCACGGATTTCTTACGAAACATTCTTGTAGTCTTTGTGCTAAAGAATCTTTCCTCTCCTCTAACTTCCTGTACTTCGCTTCTAGCTTCTTTGAGTTTGCAGCCAACTTGGAAGCCGCCTGTTCAAGAGCGGCTACTTGCTCCTCAGTCAGTGATCCGATCCAGTCAAGGCTGGAGGCTGCAGATTTCTGGGTTAAGTCCCTTAGGTTTCTATCTGTGTTTACTGGGATATCTGTCCTTTCTCAATACCGCAAGCTAGGTAGTTTGTTCATACTTTCCAGAAGTTTATCATCTTCACTGGTGACTGTCAGCTCACCTGTCAGGTACGTGGCCATTTTGGAGAACATGACCTGGCACAGCCGGGTGATGTCCGCCTCGGCGGGCACCGTCTGGGCCGCGGAAAGGAAGAAGGAGAAAGGATGGGGGAAGGATGGGGAAGGGGAGGAGGGAGGAGAAGGGGGAGGGAGGGGAAAGAGAGGGAGGGAAAGGGGGAGGAGAGAGGGGAAGGGGGAGGGGCACAAAGGATTTCTAAGATCAAAAATAGCAATCGTGATGTCAAGATTCAAATGCCAAAAATGTCTTTTTGAAAAGCCGTCTTAGTCCTCCCACAAACTCTTACCAGAATTTTATGTGGGGGTTATAGAAATACTAGGTTAACCTATTAGTTATGTCAAGATACGGGATTTTTTAAATTTTCTATTTCTTAAGGTCGTTAGCCAAATGGATAGAGCCCTGGGGCTGGAGTCAGGAAGATCTAAGTTCAAATCCTGCCTCAGACATTTTCTAACTGTATGATCCTAAGCAAGTCACTGAAGCCTCAGCTTCTCCAATCGGAAAATGGGGCTGATGAGAGCACCTGCCTGCTGGCTTCCATCTACCTTTATCTGCTTCAGTTTCCTTAACTGTAAAGGGAAGATATTAATAGCACCCACCTCCCAGGATTATTGTGAGGGTCAAATGTGATCATATTGGTTTGAATAAATAAGTGCTTAACATGGCATGTGGCACAGTTGTTTAGTCAATTAATCACGTCCAATCCTTTGTGACCCCTTTTGGGGTTTTCTTGACAGAGATACTGGAGGGCTGATTTTACAGGTGAGGAAACTGAGGCAAAGTGTTGAGTGACTTGCCCAAGGTCACACAGCTAATAAGTATCTAAGGCTGGACTTGAACTCAGGTCCTCCTGACTCCAAGGCTGTCACTCTATCCACTGTCACCTAGCTGCCCACCTGACCCAGAGCAGGCACTATAGAAGTGATTTCCTTCCTTTCCTTTCAATACTCTTTGAGCATTGAATAATAGTAATCAGCTAAGATGTACATAGACATTTAAAGCTTATGATGCAGTCTGTGTATATTTTATTATATGACCTTCAAGACAATTCTATAAGGAATGAGCCATTATTATACCCATTTTACAGACTGGGAAAGCATAGCTGAGAAGTGACTTGATGGCTACTTAATCTAACTTGGGATTCAAACTCAGATCTCTCTGCCTCCAAGCTTGGCTCTCTTTGCACCTTAGCCAAGTCTACTGTCACGTGAATTGGCAGATTCTTAGTTTCATTTTCAATCAGAAGCCACAGAACTTCTTTGGAGTATTAAATGGTTATAAAGTATTTCATTCCCTAGTAATCACTGGAACAAAAGATTTCTAAGACTGAAAAATGGAGGTGCCATGGAACAGAGAGGGAAAGTTTCATTGTCTGTAGTCAAAGGACCTGATTTTGAATCTTAGCTATGTAATGGAAATGCAGATTTAAAAGATCTTCCCTGCCCCTAGGCCCTTTGATTGGCTTAAGAGACTTTGATTGGCTTTAAGAGACTCTGAAAACCTTCCTTGATTTGAAAATATGCTCTGCCTCCTAATAGGCTGAATGTGGTCACATGGAGCCTGTGGTGGGAGGCTTGGTTTTCAGGAATGACTACACCTTGATGCTGTGTGATTGGGCAGTGGATCAAAAGGGTGGTTACATTCTTTGAGCCAGGAGAAGGCTATATAAACTCTGATGAGGGGCTTTGCTTTGGGGCTCAATTTGAGAAGTGTTGTGTGATTTGACCAGATGAGACTCTGGGAAGCCGTTGTTGAGAGCCCCCCGGCTTTGAAAACCCAGATGTTGATGCTTCCCTCTCTGGTAACTGTGATTTGGTATTGATGCATGTAATGTTGGGACAGTTTGGAAGCCTGTCTGTTTGATCTGTAAGTTCTGTAACTCTGAAGTTTGGGTGCTGACCTTTTTCCCCTGAACTAGGTAATGTATGTTTGTTTGATTAAAGTAAGCTTGTTAACCCATTTTGAGTTGCTTTCCTTTTGAAAAGCAGATCTAAGAACCTGTGTTGGCAGTCACCCTGGGGATATTGGGGTGCTTGCTGCTACAAGCTACTACTCAAAATTTGTGTGACTTTAGACCAAGCCTGTGTAACATAGCAACCTCCGCCAGATAGTGACCCCTTTTCAAGTTTCAGCTATTTTAATTGGCATTGCATGGCATGGCCTGAGGACATGAATAGTCCAAAGTATGCATACTTTGTGTTCAGAACCAAGGCTACAGTGAAGTTGCCAGATACAATATGGGCAGGCACTGCCAGAAATACCTCGGGTTCATTACGTGTTTGATTTTGAATTAATTTTTGGCCATTGTATGTTCAGAAAGCTTTTCCTGTTGCCATATTTTTTCAAGATCCCATATGGGGTTGTGACCTACAGTTTGAGAAGCGCTGTTAGATGACCCTTCCAGATCTTAATCTAGGGTCCTGTGTTGTAAAAAGTCCCCCCAAACTCAGAAATTCTCTGGTCCTATAGAGGCAAATACTCCCCGACACTATGGAGTTATGGAAAGAGCCCTATATTGAAAATCCCAATATTGAAGGGAGGAAGTCCTCTAGGGTCCGCAGAGAACAGGTGCAGAGTCTGAAATAAGTAAGCTCCCTCACCTGCAGATAAACCTATAGTGAACTGGGGAGTATCTACCCCAAGCATGAGAAGACTCCCTGGAGGGATGGGCAGATGAGAACAATTTGTTCCAACAGCCATGAAGGCAGCTCAAGCAGCACTCTGAGCGCTTCAAGCTTGGTCAGACATGAAAGAGGCCACGATCATCCACTGCATCCCGGGCCATCACCAGTCATCTTGACTTTTATCTTGCCACTAAATGTCAATGACTCTGCAGAGAGAGGGAGGCTGCCTCGCTTAAATCCAGTTCACAAGCAAGTCAAACCATCATCCATCATGGTTCATGATGTCATTGGTCCTCTTCCAAAAAAAAAACAAAAAAATGAAGGACCAACAGCAAGATTTGCTCATGTATTCGAAGGTAACCTGGTGTAATGACTAAGAGATCTGAGCCTACCACCCAGGATCATTGTGAGGAAAAAAGGAGATAATATATACAAATGAGAGCTACATAGTTGTCTTTATACAAATATTCAAGTCACCCATATAGTAGCTATATGATCATGCATAACTTACTCCCCCTCTCATCATCTCAATTTCTTCACTTGTAAATTGAGGCTAAAAATAATTGCCCTCTTTGTTATGAGATGAGTGCTACACAAATGCTATGTATGAGTATGAGGGTCCCTTTTTAAAATTTTTTTATTTTAGATAAGACCTGTGGTTTCAGTGGTATAAGGAACTCCCAGGAAATTCTGTCTCCCAATGCAGGTCTAGATGAAGAGACTTGCCTAGAGTTTCCCAGTCAGTATGTGTCCAAAGCAGGACTTGAACCCAAGTTTTCCTGGGCTCTCTATCCATTATGTCACACTCTCCTATATTTATATTTTTAAATATTTAATTTAATATTTAAATATATCTCATATATTTATAGTCCATAAAATGAAAATATTAGACTGGATAACCCCCTAAAAGCCCTTCTAGTTAAAACATTGTTTCTCACTTATTCTAAAGGTCCTTCCAGTTCTGACATTCTGTGATTGCAGATAACTACATTTTTTTTACCTTGTGTCCTACTCTTTGCTAGGCATATAGAGAAGACTGATTTTCAGGGAATGTGCTGACCTGAATTGACAAGGTGTCTCCTTAGCCCAGAATTCCCTCTGTCAATGAAATCACAGGTCCACTGGTGTCTGTCCTATACTTCAGGCACTGTACTAGGCACTTGGGACACAAAGACCCTGTAGTTAAGGTCATAGCATTTACAGATTGAAAGAACTATCAAGACCTCTAATCAGATCCCTTCACATTACAAACAGAGAAACTGATGACCAGAGTGGACAAATAACACCCAACGATGGAAAGGGAGCCAGTAGCAGAGTTCAAATTGAAATCAGTCCCTCCAACTGCAAATCCAGATATGTTTTCACTAGACTGCAATATTTGGAGGCAATTTGGGGTTCTATTCCCTGGTTTCTCTAATATACGTGCTTCCTTGTAGTCAGCAGAGATCCATGAGTTTCCAAGGTAATGAGGAATCTACATCTATATGGAAAAAGGGTGATTAGATCTTATCCACCAGATTTAGAGCTGGAAAGGACTTTGGAGATGGTCTAATCCAAGGGTGGGGAACCTTCAGCCTCAAGGCCAAACAGGTTCCCCACCCTGGAATCTAATTTTCTCATTTTATATGTGGGAAATGTTCTGGTCTGAGCCCAAACTGGACCATTTCAGTGGTAGTTTATGTTTGCTGATAGAATGAAATGGATGAAATGGAAATGACCCTTTGGTCATCCAAGAGTTACGAAAAGGAGATTATATCTGATAGCCAAGCAACAGGGCTCCCTGGATGCTCCTCTCAGCTGTTCTGGACTCAGTTGACCAGGAAATTATGTTTAAAAGCCTAATAAACCATTAGCCACCTGAGCCAATCAAGTCTCAAGGATGATTTCAATATCTTTTTTTTCTTTTGTCTTTTTGGAGGGGGAAAGGCAGGGCAATTGGGGTTAAGTGACTTGCCCAAGGTCACATGGCTAGTAAGTGTTATGTGTCTGAGGCCAGATTTGAACTCAGGTCGTCCTGATCCCAGGGCCAGTGCTCTATTCACTGCACCACCTAGCTGCCCCAATTTCAGTATCTTTTAAGGGGAAACTATCCCAGTTTGTATAGGAGCAGAAGTTAGAATGTTCCCGTTGGTTACTGCTCCCACTATGGGGGAACTGAAGCCCAAAGAGGGGAAATTACTTGCCCATTGTCACAAAGAGTGAGGACTTGAATCCAATCTCTGTCTTGTTTTCCAATGTTCTCTCTGCTACAAAGAATTAGCATCATCTAGATATACAGTTGTTAAATATGAGAACTAGAAGGGACTATCATTGGACAAAAGAAGAAATTGAGGGCCAAAGAATTCCCCAAGGTCACCCAGGTGAACTCAACAATAGCATTATTAGTGTGATAGCATTATTTGTTTATATATTTATCATAATATTATTATTATTAGTTTATAACATAAGGTAAAACTTAGATGTGAACTCTTCATCTTCCAGAAATTACATGTGGATTACGTGTACAGGAAGATATTATTTCCTATTAATTGTACTGCTCTTAAATCAGTCGAACTCCTCTTAAGAAACTTAATTCCATTGTAATAAAAAAATGAAAGGTCCCTCTTCTTTTGCTTGAACTGTACCTCGAGAGTGTTACAAGGTACACTGTAAGCTTTAAGGTGCTGTATAAATGCATGATAATATTATGATTGTCTCTCTTATTATGGGGGCCATGTTCTCCCTGGGGACACATCCCCCATGAGCCTGTGTGTGGAACATTGTAAGTGATAACAATATTTCAGCACTGACTCTGATAAGAGGGAAGCATTTGCAGTGTTCCTGAAAGGTTAACTGGAGGCTAAATCTTGTGAGGGAAGAAGATTCAAGCAAATATACCAGAAAAGACAAGAGACAACAATGGATCCAGGGCCAGGAAGTTGCCCCCAACTGGGTCTAATTCCTGCCATGACTAATAGAACATTTTCCCTCATCCACAGTGGGAAACAACAACTGTAAACACATCCCAATCCCTGGCCACAGTTCCTATTCTGAGAAGCCGTGGTGCAAAAGATGGATGTTTCAGGCATACATTACTGACATGCCATGTTCTTCAGCCTCCAAGGCTTCTAGGGTTGATCACTGGATAAGTCCCTAGAACCCCTTTTACCTCTCTTATGTGCCTCTAGCATGCTGATAGTGACAAGGCAGAGAGTGCTGGAAAAGTAGACTTCAAATCTTGATTTCATGATCAACCAGCTTATATCTTGCACAAAGTACTATTCTACAGCCTTGTAGTGGCACCTGGGGCCTCAAAGCTAGGCCAGAAGACCACAAACTGTGAAGTGCCAGACTGAGGCTTCCAGTAAGGATACATGGCTTGGGACACTCCTCCACCTTTAAAGAGAGTAATCAGAAGTGCAGCCTGAACCTAGAAATGATTTCACCTTAATTAGCAGTATTTAAGGGGTGGCTGTGTGTCCCTGGGCAAGTCATTTGATCCTGATTGCCTAAAAAAAAAAATTAAATATAATTTATATAAATATAATTTATATAAATATAAATAAATATAATTCTAACCTGTTGCCCCCTCTCTCTGAGGAGAGCAGAGCAGCAGCCAGCCTCTGGCCCTAACTGCTTCCCTTCCTGGGAGGAATCAAAGTATCCCTTGGAGGACTGGGGAAAACAGACACTAGAGGTATTGAGCCTTGCTGCCATGAAAGTTACATATAGATAGATCCATGTGGATTCATTTAACTTACACAGTCAAAAACAGAACAGTGACGTACTATCTACATGTGTGTGTGTCTGATATTGCATCAACATATATGTACATGTCACATAGTTATGTCAATACGTATATGTATGTGTGTGCATGTGCTGTTTCCTCTTTTGGAATGTGTGCTCCTTAAGAGTAAAGACTGTTTCCATCTTTTGTCTTTGTATCCCCAGCACCTTTGGGTCGTCACCAGCCAGTCATCCTGACCTATATCTTGCCACTGGACTCCAGTGATTCTGGAGGAGAGAGTGAGGCTGATGGTTTTGCACTGTTCTGCCTCATTTAAATCCAATTCACTTGAAGGTCAAGACATCATCCCTCCTGACATCATTGATCTTCTTGGAGAACAAAGGATGAACGACAATCTGGGAGCTGTAGTATCTGCCCCCTCCTTCCCTGGGACCCAACAAGCCAGCTCCAGGTGGATAATGGTGCTATTTCCTCCTCCTCCTTCTCCTCCTCCCATTCCTCCTTCTCTTCCTTAGTCCACATGGGTACTCATACCCTTACATGTGGGTGCTCTCTCCAAAGGAATATACATTTTGATCACTTATGCTTCACAAGTTATCTTGGGGGTTTGGGGATTAGATTTTTTTCTTCCTTATTTACTTTATCATTCTTTGTTTCAAACTGGTACAATTAATTCTTTTGTCTCATGTTGTTTTCATTTATGATTTCTTGAAATATAGCTCCAGGGGCGGCTAGGTGGCACAGTGAATAGAGCACTGGCCCTGGAGTCAGAAGGACCTGAGTTCAGATCCGGCCTCAGACACTTAACCCACAGCCGTGTGACCTTGGGCAAGTTACTTAACCCCAATTGCCCTAAAGGGGCGGCTAGGTGTCGCAGTGAGTAAGAGCGCCGGCCTCAGAGTTGGGATACCCGAGATCAAATCTGGCCTCAGAAAATGAGCACCCACACATAAATAATGACTAGCCGTGTAACCTTGAGCAAGTTACTTAACCCCAATTGCTTTAAAAAAAAAAAAAAGAAAGAAAGAAATATAGCTCCAGAAAACCATCCTTTGTTAAAAAACCCATTGGGATTCAAATGGAGCTACTTGACTTTAAACCCAAATCACTCTGACTCTCTCGGTGATTGGCCAATAATAGGTCCAGGCCCAATCTTTACTTGCTCATTATTTGGGTTTTGATGGTTCATTATGAGTATAAATAGCAAATGTTTCTGTTCTGGCCAGAAACTCTGAGAAACTTCCCTTTCCAACTGATTCTTTTGTGAAAACAAAATAGGTCATTTTTTCACCTCAATTCTTATCTAGCCTTTAACTACCAAATGGGTATTGCCTCAGACAAACTGAGACCTGGGAAGGACCTTAGCTTAAAAGGCCAAGGTCTTCCCCACTATATCCCATGCCATCACCAGTCAGTTGTCTTGCCACTGGACTCAGATGACCTGGGAGGAAAGAGTGAGGCTGATGGCTTTACACAGCTCTGCTTCACTTAAATCCAATTCACTTGAAAGTCAATACATCACCCTGCTGATGTCATTGGTCTTCTTTGAGAAAGAAGGATCAACAACAACAATAATAACTCTATTTGCCTCAGTTTCTTCATCTGTAAAATGAGCTGGACAAGGAAATGGCAAATCACTGTATCTTTGCCAAGAAAACTCCAAATGAAGTCATGAAGAATTGGACATGACTGAAAAAAACAACAGAACTGAATGTTATATTGTATTTTTATTTTGTTAAATATTTCAAAATCACACTTTAATCTGGTTCAGATTCACTGGGGAATGTTGTAGACCTTTGGGCCACTGTTGTAGTATATAGTACATCAGACTGTGAAGTCAGGAAGATCTAGGTTCAAGTCTACCTCAGATACTTAAAAACTGTGTTACCCTGCATAAGTCATTTAACCTCACAGTGCCTTGGTTTCCTCATCTGTAAAATGAGGGTGATGGACTAAATAACCTCTGAGATCCCTTCCAACAAGTTGGAAGGGATCTCAGAGGTTATTTAGTCCATTTAGTTATTTTCTAATTTCATTATATCAATGTCTCGTGATATCAAGAGACATTGCTATCATAATGAAATTAGAAAATAACAAAGTAGAATATACTATTTTGAAATAGTAATTCAAATACTACTACCAATTCAAATGCTAATATAAATACTAAAACAATATTTCAAATATGATTTCAAAGTAGTATATTCTATTTTGAAATTTTTTACAGAACTTTTTGGGGGAAGGCTTTTTTATCTTTGTATCCCTAGAGCCTGGAGCATTATAAGCACTTATTAAATTCTTGTTTCCTTAGCTCTTTCTGTGATGGCAAAGAATTAGAAATGGGAAATGACTGAACAAGTTGTAGTATATGAATGTGATGGGATACTATTGTGCTATAAGAAATAAGGAGGGGGATGGTTTCAGAAAAACCTGGGAAGACTTACATGAACTGATACAAAGTGAAGTGAGCAGAACCAGGAGAACACTGTACACAGTAACAGCAATGTTGTAATGATGATCAACTATGAAAGATTCAGCTATTCTGACCAAGACAATTCTAAAGAGCTCATAATGAAAAATGTCATCCACTTCCAGAAAGAGAACTGATCAACTCTAAGCGCAGACTGAAGCATCCTTTTTTCAATTAATTTTATTTTTCTTGCTTTTTAATTTTTGCAACATGACTAATAAGGAAAAATATTTTGCATAAACAAAAATTCTACTTGTATTAAAGTTGCTGACAGACTCAGAAAATTGTGGGGCAAGCAGGTAATAGTGGCAATTACTTTGGATGGTAAGAGACACAGGGATGTGGAAACAAGCATATATTAAGTACATACTATACATCAGACACTATGCTAAGCACTTTGCAAATATCTCATTTGATCTTCACAACCCTGGGAAGTGGGATTATTATTCCCATTTCATAGTTGATTAAACTGAGATAGCTAAAGATTCAGTGGCTTGTTTACAATCTTTGTTCCTGTTCTTGGTAGAGATACCAGAGTGGTTTACCATTTCCTTATCCAGCTCATTTTTACAGATGAGGAACTGAGGCAAACAGGGTTAAGTGACTTGTTCAGGGTCATACCACTAGGAAGTATCTGAGGCTGGATTTGAACTTGAATCCTCCTGAGTCCAGGCCCAACACTCTATACACTGTGCCACCCACCTGCCCTCTAAGAGATTCTAAAATCAAAGAGGGAGGAAGTCATGAAGCATAGAGAATGCATTGGACCAAGCAGGGAGGTTCAGGGAGTAAATTCAGTCATCTGGATGGAAGAATATGAGGAGGGGAGAACTATTAAATAAGTTCAGAAAGCTAGGAAGGATCAGCTGTGGATGGACCAGGCAGAAGAAACTGAACTCGAGTCTTTGCAACAGGAAACTGCTGCAAATTTGGGGGCAGAGGCTGAACGACCAACTTGCTAAAGAAACATTAGTTGGGATTTATTGTTCCCCAGAGGGCTAGAGTGGCCAGGGAACAGACAAGCCCTCCAATTCCACCCCAAAGGGTGATAGATATAAAGCTTCAAATTTGGCAAAACCCAATAATTCCCTTTCCCACCTCTACCTGCAGGGAAAAAACAATCTCATGTGCCTAGCACAGTGCCAGGAACAAGGAAAAATACTTGTGGATGGATTGACCATCAGCCCTCCAAAGTCAAGCTTCAGGATCAGAATTCTATAGCCAATGAATGAATGAGTGAATGAAGCATTTATTAAGCACCTCCTATGTGCAAAGCACTGTGCTAAACACTAGGGATACAAATATAAAGGTCAGACACCCCTGCTCTTGGGACACACCTTCTGGTGAGGAACAGCACATACAGAAGGCTGCAGCTGAGAGAAGATGAAGAAGTCCCATGGTCCTTTGGGCCTCTTCTTTGATGTCATCTCCACTGATGAAATTATACCAGTTTCTCATGTTGAACTATTTGACCAAGGTGCCAAGGACTTTGGGGATAAGAATTTTTCTATGGGTGTCTTCATTAGATTAGGGTTGCAGGAGCAATTGCCAGGCTATATTTCCATGCATGTTGCTTCCTAGGATAATGGTGGAGGGAAATGAGCTAGAAGCAATGCTACTCCTGAGGCTCTTGGGTCCTGGGCTGTCCAGCACTGCTTAAACCATGGGTTGTGATCCTATGTTAGGTACTATAAGTGAACGTGGAGGTTGCAAAAAATTTGGCAACAGTAAAAGGTTTCTGAATGGACAGCAACCAGAAATCAATTGTGCCATGTTAGAAATATCAGTTGTTTCATCTAACTGAACTGCAAAGTTTGGGCTGCACTTAAGCTTGGTAATAATAATGCTGGAATTGATCATGACTAATTTCATACATGTCATAAGTCAGAGTAGACATTTGAATCTATGTTCTTTGACTCCAAATCCAGCATTCTTACCACTTTGCCACACTGTCTCAGTGAACAAGCATTTATTAGTCAATATGCATGTATTAAGTACCTACTGTGTACTGTGGGAAGCAAGTTCTGTAGAGATGTGTTTATGAAGGAAGCATACATGAGGAATTATTATTTTGTCACCTTTGGAAGGACACACAAGTGGGAAAGATATATGTCTTAAAATTAATGAATTTTTCACAAATGAAGGTTTACAGTGGAAAAATTGCATTTGGAATCTGTATAGACAGTGCTGGAGCAATGTTAGGTGAGAATGTTAGATTTGTAGTAAAAGTTAAAGCACGTGGCAATGAACATATCACTTTTACTCATTACATGACCCATCAGAAGGCACTCATAGCTAAAAAAAAGTCACCAGAGTTAGATGTTGTGCTTTTCAATACTATCAAAATCATTCACTTCATTAAAAGCCATGCCCTTAACAGTCCCTTGTTTCCAAACCTTTGCAAAGACATGGATTTCGATTACAAAAGCTTATTACTACATGCAGAAGTAAGGTGGCTCTCAAGAGGGCAAAGTTTAAACAGATTATTGAAAGTGAAAGCTGAAGTTATTATATTTTTGACTGAGCCAAAATTCAATTGTGTTAATTTTTTTGTAATGACTTATAGCTTTCAAAACTGTATTATTTGTTAGATATTTCCCAAAAAATCTCAATGATTTAAATATGTTGCTTCAAGGAAAAGAACTGCAAAATATTTATGTTAAAAGCTAAAATTGAAAGTTTTACTAAAAAAGAATAGGGTGGAAAATGGTCCTTTAGAAAAGTTTATAGTTACAGATGATTTTATACTTGAAAATAAGCTTCCCAAAGATTAAATTGTAAGTTTTAATTGATCACCTGAAGTGAGTGGAGATACAGTTTCAGAAATATTTCTCTTCAATTTTTTATTCTAAAAAATCAAGTTGGGTTCATAAACCATACTCAATTGAAATAAAAAATGTTAGTCATCTGCTATTAAAAGTTCAAGAAGAATTTGCTGAGTCATCAAGTGACACAACTTTAAAACCTGAGTTTCCTAAAAAATTGTTAAATGAATTTTCGCTTGGGATTAGGACAGAATTTCCAACAATCTCTGAAATGGCCCTAAAGAAATTTCTGCCATTTTGTACTACATATTTATGTGAAGCAGCATTTTCATCATTGACAATTATAAAATCAAAATATCAATCAACTGAAAAACATTGAAGATGTACTAAATCCTGCAGGATCAAATATTGTGTCAAGATTTAATTCTTTATGTAAAAATAAACAAGGACATCCATCTCATTGGTATGCAAATTTAATTTTGTCTTTAATAAATGGTTTAAATAACTTTTTATGATTTAAATTGTCAGTAAATTTTAGATTTGTATACCAGTTTTATAAACCCATATTCCTGGGGTCACAAACATTTCTCAGATAAAAAGGGGTCGCAAGTGGAAAAAGTTTAAGAAGCCCTGATCTATGCCATCAGGTGGTGGTCAGGATGGTGGTGGTAATTCAATGTGTTTGGCATGTGCTCTCTCTCTCTCTCTCTCTCTCTCTCTCTCTCTCTCTCTCTCTCTCTCTCTCTCTCTCTCTCTCTCTCTCTCTCTCTCTCTCTCTCTGCCTTCTCTGTCTCTGTCTCTCTCTCTCCCTCTCTCCTCGCTCCCAGCCTTGCTCCCGCCCTCGCCTCGCTTCTCTCTCCCCCCCGCCACTTACTATTTATATAGGCGGGCTTACTTGCCCCCACTGCAGCAATTGACAGTTGTAAGGAAGAAACAGCTAGCCCCTTCTCCACAGGACTTGCTTCCCACAGTACACAGTAGGTACCTTAATACATGCATATTGACTAATAAATGCTTGTTCACTGAGTCAGTGTGGCAAAGTGGTAAGAATGCTGGATTTTGGGGCGCTAGGTGGCGCAGTGAGTAAGAGCACCGGCCTCGGAGTTGGGATGACCCGAGATCAGATCCGGCCTCAGAAAATGAGCACCCACGAATAAATAATGACTAGCCGTGTAACCTTGAGCAAGTTACTTAACCCCAATTGCTTAAAAAAAAAAAAAGAATGCTGGATTTGGAGTCAAAGAACATAGATTCAAATGTCTACTCTGACTTATGACATGTATGACGTTGGCCAAGTCCCTTAACCTCCTTAGGTCTCAGTTTCTTCATCTGTAAAATGAAAATGTTGGAATTTCTGTAAGGTCCCTTTCCAGATCTAAGTCCATGGTCCTATGATCAGAGTTTCGATTGCATTTATGGTTGTCTTTATTTTGTTCTACATCTGGTTATCCAAGCCGCCCCAAATTTCTTTGAACATTTTCTAGAATTCTAACTCCGGGGGTGCGACGTGGGGGGTGGGGGGTGGGGGGGAGTTGGTTGATTGACAGAAAAAGAAACTACATTTCCCATGATGCTCGAGAACAGGAAATGAATTGCTCTCCCCGCCTCCCGCCCCTGCTTATAGACCGGAAGTGCAGACCGTAATTCTCTTTCCCGTCTCTCAAGGTAGGAATGGCTGGCGGGGGCTGGGCTCTGTTGCTTTTCACGTTTCGAATCCACTGCCATCCGGGCTCGTAGGGCCGCAAGCCGGCAGAAGCTTCACTCGCACGTTCTCGGGACCTGTCACGGGGCCCCCCGGTCACCGACGCTTCTCCAGCATCGGGTGCCCCGGCCGGCTTGGCGGCGTTGGAGGCGCGGGCCTCCCGAGCAGGCCCTGCCGCCGGGCCTGGAGCAGACACGTCGGCGTGGGGCGGGAGGGGGCCTTGTGGGCACCCGTAGCGCGTGCAGCCGGGAGTGGCCTGCGGCGGGGCGAGGCCGGGCTCCGGGGACCGAGACCCTGGGTGGTCCCCGGCCCCAGGAAGGGGACCTCGGCACCGAGCCGGGAGCCGGTGTGCCCTGGCCGCGGGGGCGGGCAGGGTGGCGGCGGCTTCCCCCGTGGGAAGTTCCCACGACCCCGAAGCCATAGACCCCCGGCCCCAAAACCCCTCCAGGCAGTGCGGCAGGACCCGAGTTCCAGTCCGCCCGTGGGACTCGGGACGAGTCCCAGTAACTTCCGTCCGCCTCGTTGTCCTTGTGTGTAAAATGGGAGCAATAAAAGCCCCGACATCCGCCCCGGGTTGTCGCAAAGATAAAACGAGATACCCGGAGAACCAACTGCATCCAGCAGCGTTTAAGCCCAGGTTATCGATTGCTATGTAATTGTTGCCTATGAAAACAGCTTCCGTCTAAGAGGAGCTCAGGGCCTGCTGATGGAGGGGGGACGGCGGGACCCGGGTGAGTAAAGGCAGCTCCTCTCCTAGGAAGAGCCCTTGGGGACGAGCCTGGAGGAAGCCGGGGATCCCTGCAGAGGGCTTTGTTAAATTCATTAAAGGCAGGGCCTTTTTTAGGGGAGAGGGAGCTTTTAAACACCCCACCCCCCTTACCTTAAACATGCATGATTGGTGCTTAGTGAATGATCGAGTTGAAATAATTTTGAGTTGTCAGTAGCTTGTTCTTGACTCCGAGACGTGGAGGCTTTGGCTTAAACACTAAATATCCCCACCTGGTGTGTCAATGACTGACATCAGCTTTTAAAGTCTCTTTAGCCTGGGTATTAGATTGTTAGTGATAATAGCTAGCATTTATTTAGGACTTTACGTTTACGAAGTGCTTTGTGGTCTGGAATTGTTAAATGCCTACTCTGTGCAAGACATGAGTTCAAAACTGACAATCTTGATTGTTCAGTCATTTCTGACCCCTGGTTATCCATTTGGGGGTTTTCCTTGGCAAAGGTACTGGAGTGTTTTATCATTTCTCCAGTTAATTTTTACACTTGAAGACCTGAGCCGCACATGGTTAAATTACTTGCCCAGGGTCACACAGCTAGTAAGTGCCTTGAGGCCAGATTTGAACTCAGGAAGATGAGTCTTGCTGATTCCAAGCCCAGTTTTGTATCTACTGCCCCACTTTGTTGCTCCCAGATTGGGAATGCAAAGGTGAAAAGGACCTTTGAAATGCCTGTGGAGCTTACAATTGAGGGGGAGGGGGTGTGCCTATCCACATCCAAGTCATATATGACTGCAATGGACACCAGTCTTTTAAGGTCAGAAGCTTCTTGAAGAGGAAGCCTTCCATAGATTGAACCTTGAGAAGAAAGCTCAGTAAATTAAGGGAATAGCCAGCTTGTGTATGTATGAAAAGCGAGGTTGGGAAATTTATTGGAGTCAGATTGAGACCTGTTTGTGTTTTCAAGCAGAGAATTCAGTTACATCAGAGTATTTTGGAACATATCTATGAAACTTGTGTGTGTGTGTAGGGGGAGAGACTGCAAAGAAAACTTTCAGGTGGCTATTGTGCTATTAGAGGAAAGCTAATGAGAGTGTGCTTGTTATTTGATTGAATTAGGATGGTGTTACAATTTAACCCTGTTTCTCTGTTGACAGATGGCAGACCAAAAGCCACTCAAGGAAAAGAAGGTCAAAAAGGAAAAAAAAGAGAAAAAAAAGGAAGATGTCACTGAAAAGTTCAAAAAGTCTCAAAAGCATTGCAGTCGGAACCCCGTCCTGGCCCGAGGGATCGGTAGATACTCCAGGTCTGCCATATATTCCCGGAGAGCCATGTACAAGCGGAAATATGCTGCCCCCAAAACCCGGATCGAAAGGAAGAAGAAAGACAAAGTGCCTGCTACTATCTCAAAGCCTGTTGGTGGTGATAAGAATGGAGGAACTCGAGTGGTAAAGATTCGCAAAATGGTAAGATTAGGAGATGGTAAAAAAAAAATCTGTCTTCTGATACAGTTCAGGAAAGGGGGCAGGGCCTAAATTGGGAGGGGGGAGGTAGAGTCCTATTTGAATTTCAGGAAAGGCTAGTACCCTGTAGCTTAACTGTTTACATCCATATAAGTATATACACAACAAAGTTCCAAAAAAATGTGGCCCACCCACTTTACTGGTTATTTAGCATTAACTGTGGTACTTAAGCCTATAAAGAGAAAGGTAAGCCTTTAAGTAGCTTTCTGTAGATTTGAGAAACAAGACAGATGTCAGAAGTTAACAATAGTTTAGAGGATGTTATAAAGCAGCATGCAGAGGCCAACAATTGTTTGTAGTTGGTTGTCTTTAGAGAGTTGTGGGGAGCCTTTCTGCTTTTGTAACTTTTCTGGTGTGTGTGGTTCTCCTAGCCTAGGTATTACCCTACTGAGGATGTGCCTAGAAAGCTGCTAAGTCATGGCAAAAAGCCCTTTAGCCAGCATGTGAGGAGACTTCGAGCTAGCATCAAGCCTGGTACGGTTCTGATCATGCTCACTGGCCGCCACAGAGGCAAGGTAAGTTTACTGATTTTGTGTGTGCACTTTAGTAGATTGAAAGCTGTTTTAGTTATGGATCTCTATTTTCTAGTAGAATAAAGACAATCTAGGTACAGAGGCTTGGTGTGGATAATATGAAAACAATCGTCATTTTAAAAACATTAAGTTTTGACATTTCTACTTTGCAGCGCGTGGTTTTCCTAAAGCAACTGGCTAGTGGCTTGCTACTGGTGACTGGTAAGGAAACTTTACCCCTTTGAAACACCATTTCTTTGTTTAGTTTTCTCGTTAAAATAAACCATGGATTTAAGACTCAGCCCTTCTGGTTTGTGCACAGTGGCCAGTTGGTGACACCTGGTAGATAGGAGTAGTTCTGGCTGTCTTGATTAAGGGTCAGAAAAACCTTTTCTACCTTTGCCAACAACATACCTTCTGGGCATTGTAAAAAGCAGTGGGGAAGGGGATGCTCATGGCTCTTTCTCTTTAGACTGAGTCTGATTAGGTCAGCTTCCACTACTCTGACAGAATCAGTGACTTTACATGTAGAGAAGTCAGATAAGAAGACATTTTTCTCAAGTCAACTTACCTTCTCTTAACCACCTTAAGTCTTTATAGGGGGGGCGGCTAGGTGGCGCAGTGATAGAGCATCGGCCCTGGAGTCAGAAGGACCTGAGTTCGGAGGTTCGGAGCTGGCCTCCGACATTTAATCCACACAAACAAAAACCTAGCCATGTAACCTTGAGCAAGTTACTTAACCCCAATTGCTTTAAAAAAAAAAGTCTTTATAGGGGACTCAGTGTTACCTCTTACTAAAAAGTCTGTCGCTAGTTCTTTTATATTAGTCTAGTTGTGTAGTTGTGAACCCTGGCTTTTCTAGGAGGCCATGTCATTGGACCTGGACCTCTGAAATAGCCTTTTGGGGGGTCTTGCCTACTCTCTGATTCCTCCATATTGACTGCAAATTGAAATTCCCAAGGCACAAAACTACTGCTCAGGAAGCTTCAGGGTTCTCTTAGGGCTTCTAGGATAAAATGGAAAACACTCTCACGAATTTCAAGCTTTCCACCTATCTTTCAGAGTTGATTTCACATTACTGTCTCATTTGCTCTCTTTCCAGTAGACCCCATTTCATCCACTGATAATGACTGGGGTAAACCCACTCTTTCCCTTTTATTAGTGTATCCCTGCAGCTAGCTCAGCATATTTAGGGTCATAATAAATCCCCATTACATTGAATGGAGCATGTCAAAAGACTTCCCTGGCAACATTTTCTGAGAACCAGCCTAGCTAGGTGTCAGGAAGAATATCACCAGAAATTCTGTGACCCCTACGACCAGATAAAATTTTCTGGACAATACAACTTAAATGACATTTTGTATTTGAATTGGGTCAAAACCCTCATAAACTATTGTGGTTGTTTTTTAACTAGGACCTCTGACCATCAACCGTGTTCCTCTGAGAAGGACCCATCAGAAATTTGTCATTGCCACTTCTACCCGAGTTAACCTTTCAGGTGTGAAAATTCCAAATCATCTTACTGATGCTTACTTCAAGAAGAAGAGGCTCCGTAAACCTAGACACCAAGAAGGAGAGATTTTTGACACAGAAAAAGAGGTAAAATTTTATTTTTTTTTTTAATTTCAAGATATTTCTGTAACCCTTAAAGTGGTCTAGTTAAATTGGTGTGTTGTTGATCTACAGTTCAGCTCTAATCTGTAAGCAACTGGCTGTGTTCTATTGCACCATCATTTTGTTATATTTAATATCGATTTTCAGGGTTTTTAATAGCCAAGGCTTCTTAGAGATAAATATTTACTGAGTTGATTTGATGGTAGCTGTTGACCATGTTTTAGCCTCTGGTTGAATTTGTGTATGTTCTCTTTTCTTTAGAAATACGAGATTACAGAGCAGCGCAAGGCTGATCAGAAAACAGTAGACTCTCAGATCCTACCCCAAATCAAGAAAATTCCTCAGCTCCGTGGCTACCTGCGTTCTGTCTTCTCTCTCTCCAATGGAGTTTATCCTCACAAACTGGTGTTTTAAATGCCTTGCAGAGAACACTTATTAAAATATTTGCAATAGTTATTTCTTGTCCCTTTTTTGTGTGTTCTAAAGGTCATTCTCTGGTGAGGCTAAGTGGCCCAGTGAATAGAGCACCACCCTGGAGTCAGGACAATAGTCACTTGGCCCCAGTTGGCCCTGCCTTTCCCCCTCTCCAAAAAAGCTAAAAAGGGGGGAAGAAAAGGTCATTCTCTGGGCCCCCCAGAAGTGTTTCCTGGGTCCTGATCTTGCCAACCTGAATCGTTGAATTTCTTTGAATGCTTTATTCTGATATGGCAATGAACCCAAGAGACCTGCACTGTTGGTAAAGCCTATAGTATCCTCCTTTCTCCCCAGTATTACTACTTGGGAATACTGCCTTGTAGTTATTTGTGTTATATGTGGTGTGTGCACCACATCACTGCTCACACCCCCAAAAGGGTCCCCTTCTTACCCTACCCAGCAAGGCATCCATCTAGCCTTTGGAGGTGGCCCTTTTCCTTTTGAATACATCTCTGATGGTTAAGTTTCCTAACAGTCAAGCTTGGACTTCTAGCTCTAGCTCCCTGTTCTGCCTCCTGGGGCCGAGCAGAGCATCTGATCTCTTTGTGGCAGCCTGCCTTCACAAGTCTTCTAACTTAAGGACAAGATCCTGAAGCCCTAAACTCCTTGGGGTCTTCTCATTTGAATGTTCTATAAATATCCTTCCTAAAAAGTGCCCCAACTGAGCACTCTGAATGTCAAATTAGGCAAGGCCCTTGCCTTGCAAGCCAGGAAGTATTAAGAACTGCTAGGAATGGGCAGGTGTAGTGAATAGAGTGCCAGGCCTGGAGTCAGGAAGACCTGAGTTCGAATTTGACTGTTGGCCAGTCACTTCACCGTGTTTAACTCAATTTCCTCATCTGTAAACAGCAAACCACTCTACTATCTTTGCTAAGAAAACCCCAGACTGGGGTCACAAAGAGTTGAAAACGATTAAAACAACTAAAGTGCGAGAAACCATGCAAAAAGGGGCAGCTAGGTGGCACAGTGAATAGAGCACAGGCCCTAGTGTCAGGAGGACCTGAGTTCAAATCCGGCCTTGGGCAGTTAACACTCACCAGCTGTGTGACCTTGGGTAAGTCACTTAACCCCAATTGCCCTGCCTTCCCCCCTCCAAAAAAAAGGGGCGGCTAGGTGGAGCAGTGAGTAGAGCGCTGGCCCTGGAGTCAGAAGGACCTGAGTTCAAATCTGGCCTCAGACACTTAACGCACACACAAACAAAAACTTAGCCATGTGACCTTGGGCAAGTTACTTAACCCCAATTGCCCTCCAAAAAAAAAAGAAAAAGCCTTAGTGCATTTGTCTGCTATATCCTGAACATAGGTGTTAGTCGATAACTGTGCCTGGAGCCAGGAACTACCATTGAATCAACTATGATTCCATGGAGTATATTGACCTTCCAATGGCCCCACTCACCATCGCTGTACAGTACCCATTCCATAGCCACCACTCCCCAGTTCAGGTCAAACTACTTGAGGACATGGCCTCTCTGCCTGGTTTCAACTCCATGGAACAAGATGCCTGCTCTTAGGACAAGCACATCCTTTCTATCCTCACCACCAAACCACTAACTCAAGCCTTGATCGACACCACTTCCGTCAGCCCCCTCTGGCTAGGGGGGTGGAGGGTGGAATACTATAAGCTCCTCCCAATACCTTCCTTTATAGAGGATTGACACTGCCCTCCAGATACTTTTCATCTGCTGCCCTGCCTGGTTTTAACTCTACAGAGCAAGATGTCCCCACTCCTGGTCCTCCCTGGTTCCCCTTTCCTGTTTCCTTTTGTGTGGGCTCCTCTTTTAGATTGTAAGGTCCCTGACCTAAAACAATTCCAAAGGACTCATAATGGAAAATGCTATCCACATCCAGAGGAAGAACTATGGAGTCTGAATGCAGAGTGAAATAAACTACTTTCCTTTTTTGCTGTTTTGCTGTTTCTTTCTCTTGGTTTCTCCCATTCATTATAATTCTTCTATACAACATAACTAATACGAAAATATGTTTAATAGGAATGTATATGTAGAGCCTATGTCAGAGTGCATGCTGTCTTAGGGTGGGGTGAGAAGAGGGAGGGGGAGAAAATTTAAAACCTATGGAAGTGAATGTTGAAAACAACCCAAAAAAAGGATTATAAGGTCCCTGAGGGTAGGAGCTATTTTTTTTTTTAATGAGCTGCATCACCAGCACTTAGCATAGTCCCTAGCACATAGTAGGTGCTTAATAAATGTTTATTAGATATTGGATTGGATCCCTGGTTCTTAGGACAGTGCTTAATGAAGGTCTTTTCATTCATTCATTTGTTCATTCAGTATCTCTTTAAAGTGGTTAGTTAACCTCAGTTGAAAGACCTCCAGTGAGTGGAAACTCAACCTTCTGGAAGCCATTTATTTCTCTTTTGAATAGTTCCCTTACAGCAAACCTAAAGCTGTCTCTAGGCATCTTTAAAACACTGCACAGTTTCAATGTTTGTTCAGCTCTCTGAGTTCCTTCTGGTGTGATACATAAGTGTCTAGAGTTTGTTAATGCTTAGTTCATATTTATCCTTTGGAAGTATGGCTGGTCTACCCAACTAGATTACAAGCCCCCAGAGACAATGACAGAATTGCATGCCAATAGTACAATACCTTATACATAATCAGTAAAAATTCAAATCAACAAACATTAAGTGCCACCTGTTTCCACACCAGGAGTGGAAATACCTAGTCATATGGAGAAAAAAAATGGAGACCCTGACCTCAAGAAATTTAGTTTCTAATGGGGAGATAATATACTCATATAAGGAGAATACAAGGGAGAGACTTGGAGGCAGGCCCTCCATTTTAACTCTTAGGCAGCAATGGGTGCTGGGAATTAGGAAGACTCATCTTCATGAGTTCAAATCCAGCCTCAGACACTTACTAGTTGTGTGACCCTGGGCAAGTCACTTAACCCTCTTTGCTTCAGTTTCCTTATCTGGAGAAGAAAGTGGCAAACCACTCCAGTATCTTTGCCAAGAAAGCCCAATTGAGTCACAAGAAGTCACACTCACCTGAAATGACACAACAACAACAGAAGTCCAAGTCTCTTATTTTATAGGACTAAAGCAGGGTAGTGATTTACCCAAGGTAGAGCACAGCTGGGACTCACACCCAGGTCTTGTGAAAAAGCCCCTGATCTATCAATTCCTTCTGATGTGTCTTACACTCAGCTATAACCTAATCTCAGACCCAGACCCACGTCATATACATTCTTTTGGGGTTTCGTTGGGAAGGAGAAAGCATGGGAAGAGCAGACAGACATGGATGGGTGTAATGTTAATAGAATAGAAAGATCTTCCCTATCCATTAATAGACATATGTGACCATGCCTGTCCCCTTTTCCCTTGCAACAGGAGTCGTGTTCCCAAGTCTAAAGGTACATAGGTATTTCAATCACGAATGTCCTGCTGCTTTCACAACTGATACATTGTAGTGGCAACCACACTGGCATACCCAGGATGGTTGCCAGCACAGGTTCTTAGATTTGCTTTACTAGGAAAGATATCTGTTCAAGGGGTCAACAATCTTTTTTTAATTACATTCATTAGTTCAGGGGAAAAGTCAGCACCCTGAACTTAGAAAATACAAAAAAAGAAAATAGAGAAAAAATACAAGCAAAAAGGGGTGGTTAGGTGGCTCAGTGAATAGAGTACCAGCCCTGGAGTCAGGAGAACCTGAGTTCAAATCTGGCCACAGACATTTAAGATTTACTAGCTGTGTGACCTTGGGCAAGCCACTTAACCCCAATTGCCCTGCCCTCCCCCCCAAAAAAAAGCCAAAAGAAAAAAAATATATGCAGAGAAATAAAGACCAACAGGGCTTCCAACTGTCTGAGAAATTAGCACAGATCAATAGATCCAACTGTCTGACCAAGGCAATACATACATAGTTACCAGAGAGAGAAGAACCAACATCTGGGTTTTTCAAAGCCAGGGGGCTCCTTAATGGCTACCCAGAGTCTCATCTGGTCAAATCACAAAAACACCCTACCAATGAGAGAGCCCCACAGCAAAATGCCAAACTTAGAGCCAGAAAGCATCACAATTCTCTTGACTCGGTGCCTAATTAGAAATTAACAAAAGGTGTGAAAGCCTTCCTTCAAAAGCAAGTCTCCCCTAAGCAATATTCCCTTAATGGGCTCCATGTGAGGCCTATTAATGGGTGGGAAAGATCTTATATCCTATTAACATTACATAAATCCTGAGTCACATAATGCCTTGGGGGAGGAGCTTGCTTAGGGCAAAACTTGATTACAAGAAGGCTTGCTCATAGGAAGACTTTCATACCTTTTGGTACCAAGCTAATTAGGCACTGAGTTAGGAGAGTTGTGTTGCCTTCTGACTCTGAGCCTATTAGTTGAAAAGTACATATACAGGGAGGGTGGTGTTTTACTTTGGGGGCTCATTCATGAGAATGACCTTTTGATTCCGTGGATGGGACTCTAAGTAGCTGGTTGTGAAGAGCCCCCTGACTACTCAGATGTTGGTGCTCTCCTGGTCTGGTGGTGTATGTAGGTGGTTGTATTATTGTTTAGACAGTTGGAGCCCTGTCTATTGGATTCTTTCTTGGATACTTACTTCTTTCTACTTATTTGTAATTAAAGTAAGATGTTGACCCCTTTAAAGTTGTCTTTCCTTCAGAAAAGCAGATCCAAAGACCCTGTGCTAGCAGGCCATCCTGGGTGTGCTAGGGTGCTTGCTAATATAGTGGGTTGGAATCTATATTGCAGATACCACTATATTTTCCCCCAAACCCCGTCCCTTTTCTCATCCTTTCTCTTTCTTTCTGGGGCACCACTATCTTTTCAAATTCCTCTAAGTTCTCACCTTCCTCTTTCATTATCCTTGACTCTACTCTCTCCAGTTGCCAGTGATCTCAACTGTTGTCGACCTTTAGAAAAAGTTTGATGAAAGGAGACAAATAGTAATATAAAAATTACATTATTTATTCATTATTCCCTTAAGGTTAGTAGTACTTGCACAAGGAGTGCAGGACTAAAGTCCTGACTGATGAACAGAGGAATCATAAGACTTTGTATACATTTCAGAACCATCCCAATTCAGGATAACCATGTCACAAAACTTTATGACTTCTATTTGTTACCATCTATATGTGAAAAAGAGTTCTTTGGTTGTAAATGCAAATTGACAATGACCAGAGCAGGGTCTATTTACATTTTATGGTCTCCGAATGTCTGTTTTGCTCTCATGTGGAGTAAGTCCCAAAATAAGGGGACTCTTACCTCTGGTCTTTGAAGCTGCTAACACAGGGAAAGGCATTTTTAAATCAACCAAAGCAGTTTGTTTGATTAATTCAGACTTTGGCTAAAATACGATATTAATGATTATCACTGCCAATCATCAGACTGGGACATGGTCTGTTCCTCATCTTCCCCCTCCTTGACTTTGCTGTAGCCTTGGATTCTGTTGACCACCCTGTTCTTCCAAATCCTTATTTCCTCCTTTTGGGGTTGCTGAAAATGAAATATTAAACATTCTCCTATTAGCACACTTTGGAAACTTAAAAAGAGAATTTTCTACCTTGTTCTAAAAATCTTCTCAGTGAAGAATCTGCATAGGTTTTGAGACCCCTTGTGGTTGTTGTTTTTTGTCTTTATTAATTTGTTTGTTTACTTTTAGTTTACAAGATTCAGTTCCACAATCCCTTGAGTTTCAAATTTTCTCCCTCTCCCTCCCCACCCCACCATGGCAGCATGCAATCAAGTATAGGATCTGCAAATACTTTCAAATTAGATATTAGTCAGGTTGTAAAGAAAGA
This sequence comes from Gymnobelideus leadbeateri, assembly GCA_011680675.1. Lineage (NCBI taxonomy): Eukaryota > Metazoa > Chordata > Mammalia > Diprotodontia > Petauridae > Gymnobelideus > Gymnobelideus leadbeateri. The sequence goes on along the minus strand of WOXC01006793.1, from coordinate 24,345 downwards.
TTATAACCTATGGAATGAACAATGGAAACCAAACAAGAAAAAGAAAGAGAGCATGTAGTTTGCTTCAATCTGCCTTCAAACTCTGTTCTTTTTAGTTCTTTCTCTAAATGTAGACATCTCCTTCCATCATGAGTCTTTTGGAGTTGTCTTATAACCTTGCATTGCTGAGAAGAGCCCAGTCTATCAAAGTTGGTCATCACACATATGTTATATCTGTAACTGTGTACAACTTTCTCCTGGTTCTGCTCTTCTCACTCAGCATCAGTTTGTATAAGCCTCTCCAGGTAAATATGAAGTCCATCTGCTCCTCATTTCTTATAGCACAATAGTATTCCATTACGTTCATATACCACAACTTGTTTAGCCATTCCCCAGTTTATGGGCATCGCCTTGATTTCCAATTCTTTGCCACCACAAAAAGTGCTGCTATAAATATTTTTGTACATGTGGGTCCGCTTCCCACTTCTATGATTTCTTTGGGATACAACCCTAGAAGTGATATTACTGGGAAGGGGTATTCACTTATAATGTATTCCATTACCTTCATATACCACAACTTGTTTAGCCATACCCCAACTGATGGGCATCACCGTAATTTCCAATTCTTTGCAAGCCCCCTTGTTAAAAATATAAAAACACAACATCTGATTACTCTGCAAGAACAGCTGTTTAGCATCAGGGAACATGGACATTTATTAGGTGAATTTCAACAAAAACCTTTGCTTAACTGATGGATGGGACTGAAGAAATGATAGCTGATATCTATACTGCCCTTCAAGACTAGCAAAGTACTGTGTATATGTTAACTTGTCTGAAAAATGAATATTCTGTTTTAGTTAGTGAAGTCAACAATATACTTCTTCCATTTAGATCCTTACACCTTTGTCAAGAATCTTTGACAGCTTTGACAGCCAAATATGGAAACCACATATTGAAATAAACTGAAGTTAGAACAGATCTTTGGCTCACTATATCACATAATAAGATTTTTTAAAAATGACATTCAATCGCATTGCTCTCACTAAAAATATTATGGTTGATATTTTTAGTGAGAGCAAAAAGGTTTTTTGTCCTGTCAAATAAAATATTACTTTCAAGATATTTCATCTTTATTGCAGTCATTTTAAATGTCCACTTTCATGTGTTTCAAAATGTACATATTCATTAGAACGATAGGATATTTTTATAATTTATATGTAAGTAAATATACATATATTGGAGGTAAATACTCAAAAAGAATGGGAAGTTAGGTGGTGAAGTGGGTAGACTGCTGGGCCTGCAGTCAGAAAGATTCATTTCCTGGCTTCAAATCAGGTCTCAGAAACTAGCTATGTGACCCTGAGCAAGTCACTTAACCCTGTTTTCCTCAGTTTCCTCATCTGTAAAATGAGCTGGAAAAGGAAATGGCCAACCACTTTAGGATCTCTGCCAAGACTGAAAAAACAACTGAACAACAACACTACAAAAGACTTTTTAAAATAGCAAAAAAATTTTTTAAAGGTTTAGAGCAACTGGGACCCTTTGACTGAATTCAAACTTTACAGCTCCCCTTGGGGAGGGCTGAGTAATTTTTTTTTTAAATGGGGCAGTAGGCCAAATAAGTTTGGGGACTTGGGGCAGCTAGGCGGCGCTGGCGCTCTCTCTCCCTCTCTCTATCTCTCTTTTTCTTCTCTGTCTCTCTCTCTCTGTGTGTCTCTCTCTCTGTCTCTCTCTCCCCCTCTTTCTTTTTCTTCTCTCTCTCTCGTTCTTTCTTTACTCCCCCCTTCTTTCTCCTCCTCTCTCCCCTTCTTTCTCTTCCCTCTCCCTCCTCCTCCCTCTCTCTCAGTCTCTCCCTCCCTGCTCTCTCTCATTCTTCCCACCCCCCACCCCTTTTCTCTCTCCCTCTCCCCCTCCTCTTCTTAGTTCGGGAGCTGAAAGGGTTAAATCCTCCAGGCAGGGTCTCGCTTCTGAAAGCCTGTGCCTTGGTTGAGTGATGGATCGATACTCACTCTGCATTGTACTCATGTCCCGTTCTCTTTCTCCAGTAAAACAAAAAGAGTGGGGACAGTTTCCCTTTTGTCTGGGTGCACCCCGATACTATTCCCCCCGTCCCCGCCCCTAGCCTGACACCCTGCTCAAACTAGGCACCCGAGGAGCGTTTGCTGAGCGGGGCTTGTGGTGGGATGTGGAGCCTGGTCCTCGGAGTCCGCCTCGCTATGCCCGGGAGAGCTGCCAGCCCTGTTCTTATTCTGAGCAGAAGACAGCTCTCCTGGCTCTCTGCACTGCCCCTGCCAGCCTGGAGATGGAGTTGGTATCCTGAGCTAAGAACGGAGCCGAGGCTCTGCCCGCATTCGATAGCCCCGGGCTGTCTGAAACAGCACCCTTCACAAATTAAAAGCGAATTTTGTGTGTTCAAATCTCACCTCTCCCACCGCATGACCTTGGCCAAATGATTTAACTAACTCTCTAGGCCTCAGTTCCCTCCTTTATAAAATCAGAGAGTTCGATTACATCTTTAAGACCCCAAGTTCTGAATCTCTGATCACAGGACTTTAAGTGTAGTCTGTACTCAAATGTCAGGGTTCTGGTTCTCACCCTTCTTTCAATCCTGTTCTTGCCCTTTTCTGATTCCTATTCATGTACCTTAATTTGTCTGGAGGCTTCAAAAGACTGACTCTCTCTCTTTCTCTCTCTCTCTCTCTCTCTCTCTCTCTCTCTCTCTCTCTCTCTCTCTCTCTCTCTCTAATTTGACCCTCCCAACTTCCTCACACATTATCTCACCATCCTCTCTGCCTGCCACTGCCACTGCATCCTTCTAATCACTGGACCTTACCTTCTGCCCTGTCACTGGACCCTTCCTGGGGGACTTAACCTCCTTGGGCTCTGGAACTCTCACCCTTGGTCTGAATTGTCCTGACTGGTAAGGGTATCACATGGCCTGCTCTATTTAGTTCCAGACATATTTCATCTTTGACCCCAGCCGTTTTCTTGCCACTTACCCTCCCTGCCTGCTCCTGAATCCTCTAGACCCCCAGACCTTGCCATTCACCCAGCTGTCACCTCTGTAACCTCCGTTCTCCTCTAGTACCCCTTATTTGGCAGCTCTAGAATCATAATCAAACCTGTATTGCCATCGTTAACTGCAAAGGCAGTTCCAATCATTTCCCCTTGATTCTACTCACCCCTCCCTGTGACTTCCCAGACCTAAACAACAGCATTTTCTGACCACCATTACCTTTTACATGTTGTCTCCACCTAGAAGAAACAAAGTGTCTTGAGGTCTGAGACTATCTGTTTTTTATTTTTGTTTCCAATATTTAGAATAGGGCTAGGTATATAATAAGCACTTGTTAGTGCTTATTCTGCTCATTGGATTGTAAACTCCTGAAGGACAGGGATATCTTTAAGCCTTTTGTTTGTGTTTGCAGTGTTTAGGATACAGCCTGACACATAGTGAGTGCAGAATTAATATTTATTGACTCTGTCTCTAATAAATGCTTTTTCACTCATTCATTCATTGAGGAAGTCAAGAAACAAGACAATGTTATTATTTCTACCTTAAAGATGAAGAACTCAGGTTTGACAGGATCAAGGGACTTGATCAAGGCCACTTCAAAATGAAGCAATTAATAAAGCAAACAAGCAACTATATGTGTGTGTATACACACATATATGTTTACCCTTTCTCTTTCACACACGTGTATGTTTACATACATACACAATTGGCTAGACACACATTGTGTATGCATCTCTATAACATGTATGTATGCATGTGTACCTATAGCACATTATACATATATGTATACATACATATGTACATGCACATACATACACATATAAACTCATCTGTGTGTGTATACATACATATATGTGTGTGTATCACCTACCATGAGCTATATAATGATAATAGATAACATTTACATAACAGGTTTATAAACCCCCTACATACATTATCTCATTGAATCCTTTGAGGTAGGTAGTGCTGGTATTGTTACTTCCATTTTCCAGATGGGAAGGTGAAGGCCTAGAGACAGTGACTTACCCAAGGTCACCCTGAAAGTGAATTGCAGAGGCAGGATTCCAACTTACATCCTCTTACTCCAAATCTGTTACTCTTTCCACTGACCCACAATGCCTCTCTATTTCTTGATATGATTTGGAGAGTGTCCAAAGGATGGCAGGTCAGGAAAGTGAAGGATCTGTGATGACGACACTTGAGGATTGAAGTAGTTGGACATTTGTAGTCTGGAGAAGATAAGACTCAGGAGGGTCTGACAATTGGGTTCAAGTATTTGAAGGGCTGTCCTACAGAAGAGGAACTTGACTTTTTCTATCTTGGTCCCAAAAGGCAGAACCAGGAGCAGTGGGTGGGAAGATAAAAGGAGGCAAAATTCATCTTAATGCCAGGAAATCCTCGCAGAGAATGAGACCATCCCAAAGTGGAATGGGCTGCCCTGAGAGCTCCTGGGGCCATAACATTGTCTATCTGGGGCTGGAAGGGACATTTGGGGTCATCGAGTCACCAGATCAGGATACTAGCCCCATGACTGCACCCTGCCAACTACATTGCAGGTGGCACTCTCAAGATCTATTTTGTCCTTATAGAACAATTAACTCTGGCAGTCTCTTCTTAATAGAGTCAGCTCTTTGAATTCATTTCCTCATCTTGGTAATGGGTTTGCTCTGATTCCTTCATTTCTTTCTTGGCTCCCAGGAGAACAAGGGCTCACATATCTGATATGGGTGGGGGTGGTGAGAATGAGCAGGAATGAAGTCTGTGTCCGTGACACTGAAAGCACTTACTTAATTCTCCTAGGACTGAATCTCTGACCTTACTGAACCATTCAATAGCTCTGTGCTCTAACCATACTTTGAGGAGCGATAGGCTCTGAGTACAGCTTCCAGAATAGATCATTCAGGTCAAAGGGCCATCACCAAATGAAGATATGTTCAAGTAAATGGGGATGATTAGCCTGGGGAAGAGAAGGCTTATGTAAGACCAGTATTCTCATTTCCCCACAACAGGGATTAGTTTTCCCAAAGAGGTAACTTAGCTGCTCCTGGGACCTGATTCCTCCCTGCCTCCCTCCATGCAGTTTCTTGATCCAAGGGAGGCTGAATCCATTAAGGATAATTGCCACTGTATACTTATTGCACACCTTTGCTATTTTGGGGCTAAATAAGCCTTTTGTTAACCGTTCAATGACTTAGGAGTGTCCAATTTCACTCCACTGTCAGACCTGAGCTTACCAGGTCCCAGCATCAGGCTTGCCCCCAACATTTGGGATAGGCGATGATTGGAGTGAATTGAGATGGCCTCAAGGCTCACATTGTGATTGAGTAAGGGGAGAGGGCACTGCAAATATGGTGGGGATGGGGGTGGGTAGGATGACTGGATACCACATGGTCTTATCTGGAAACTAGAGCTTCTGGAAATGAACAGGGAGTCCTCCCAACGGGATAGGAAATAAGCTCTTGCAGATGAAGGGCCATTGGTTCAGTGGGTGAAGGATGATGCTGAACAGGAGGGCTAAGAAGGTGCCAAGCCCAGCATTCCCTGGTTATTGTTGACTGTCATGCAGAAGTTGGACTGCCGGCATAATCAGATTGAAAGTGAGCTGGTGCAATATATTCAGCAACTTGAGACAGAGATCTTAGTTTTGGGGAACTGAGCAACAACAACAAAAAAAAAGAGCAGCTAATGGACGTAGTGGCTGGGCAAGTAAAAGGATCTCACCTATAAAGAAATTATTTAACATTAAAAATTTAAAATACTTTTTCCAAATTCTTTTCCTCCCTTTAATCTCTCCCCCCACCCATTGAGAAGGCAAACAGTATGATCCTTGTTAGATATGTGAAGCAGATTTAAACATTAGCCATATTGCCAAAAAAAAAAAAAAAAAGGAAAGAAGAAAAAGAAAGAATGTGGAAAAATATGTGCTTCAATCTACACTCAGAATTCAACAGTTCTCTCTCTGGATAGCATTTTTCATCCTGAGTCCTTTGGAATTGTTTTGAATCATTGTATTGGTTAGAATAGCCAAGTCTTTCACTTTTGATTGTCATTAGAGTATCACTGTTACTGTGTTCAGTGTTTTCCTAGTTCTACTTACTTCACTTTGCATCAGTTCATATAAATCTTCTCAGGTTTTCTGAAACCATTCTCCTTATCATTTCTTATAACACAATAGTGTTCCACCACAATCATATAAAAGGGATTTCTTCTGATGAAGAAAAGGGAGGGTGACTGGGGATAGTCAAGCCAAAGCCAGGAACCTTTGGTATTGTCTCTGATCCACTGTATCCCACTGAGATCAAAGCTTTGAGAAAGGAGAATCAGATTGGAAGTGAGAAGTAGAATTGGGAACCCCCACCCAGAGGTGAAGTTGCTACCAATGGCCTGCTACAGCCTATGACTAGCCCACCCTGGGGTCAATAAGATCCCACCTTCTGAGTGAAGTCCCACCAGAATGACTTCAGACTTTACTTATACAGGTATAACCTGATCAACTGATGAATTTGGGCAAGAAGTAGGGACAGTTGTGGCTTTAGCAAATACTGCCATCCATGCAAATAGATGCTCTGAGAATGGAAAGAGGAATCTTGGAGTCTACTTCCCTATTAAGTAGGCTAAGAGCCAAGACACCCTCTTTAGGTGTGGCTCCTGAATCAGGGGATTGATAAGAAAGCAATTGATGGCTAGCCTATGGTAGTGCTAGGTGAAATCCAATACCTGGGATGTAGAGGTCTTTCAGCCCTACCCAAGCCAAAGGCATCTCCCAAAGCTCTTCTACCATGTGGATCTTTTAGAGGAAGCTATAAAGGGCCTACTTGGGAGTCAGCATTTGTGTAGTCCCTTTCAGCAATCTCTGAAGCTTAGTGTATATGGGTGAGGCCAAAATAAAACCTATAGAATTATACAAATTATCCAGTGTAGTGAACATCAAACAGTTTTGGGTGCCTGGGGTGGAGGAAGGTGGAAGAAATTTCTTCTTTAGTGTTGGAGATGAATGGAACTGGAGTACTTCATTACAACAGACATCCCTGTGTAGTCTGAGGAAGACAGATGTCACCAGGTTGCTTATGGTTAACTATAGGGAGATGAACAAAGTCATCATGTCCTTCCCTATAGCTGTTCCTGATCTCATTGATGTTGTAGGCCAGGGAACCCAGACCTAGGGTGAGTGGTAAGGATTTATCAACTTTGACAATGCTTTTTTTTAAATCTATGCCTGTGGTTGAAACTAATCAGAAGCAGTTTGCTTTACCCTGGGAAGGAGTACAACATACCTTCCCTGTTATTCCTCAGGGTTACCTGAACTCTCTCACATGCTAACACATTCTGGAGGGCAGAGACATAAAAAAAGCCCTCCCTTACTGAGAGTGTTGGGGTATCAAACTAATAGCTAGCTTCTGAGCAGGGCAAAATCAGATTAAAAATTGGGAAATAATTGAGAATTGTTTAACAAAATAAATAAGAATATAATACGATATGTGTACTGTCACTTTGTGGTCAATATACAGCTGGAGAGAGGTTTCAGTTCGAGTTTGACACCACTGATGTACACTACAAGGTAGGATCTTATTGACCCCAAGTCAACATCAGTTGACAGGGCCAGAGTAGGCCATGGTGGAAGAGGCCCTAGATCAAGTGGTGGGCCTATGAGGGCTAAGGACTGGGAAATTAACTCTAAGAAAATTCAGGTTTCAACCCACTCAGTTCAAGTTTTGTTGAAGAGAGCATGTGAGGAAAACCCAGAGAATTTTAGGCACTAAGCTACTGATATTTGCTTTTCCCATCATGTGGGAGGGAAGCCCAGCAACTCATGAGACTTTTCAGATTTTGAAGAAAACACATCCCTCACCTGGCTACCCTGATGGCTGCCATTTCCTAAGTCACCTGCAATTCTTCCTCTTTCAAGTGGGACTCGGAACAGGCTCACAACTCAGGAAGATCTAAAGTAGGTATCCAGCAGTCTCTCCCCTTGGTCCCTTATGACCCTGCAAAACCCATGTTTCTGGAGATCCCTGTCCATAAAGACCAGGCTGAGTGGAGCCTTTGGCAAGCACCAAGAGATGGCTAAAACAAGTAAATGTTGGGGGAACTACAAAGTCCCTGAAGTGGCCGTTCACTCCATCACTTCTGGAAAGCAACTGCTTGCCAGTTATTGGGCCCTAGTTGCTATTAAATAGATGAAACAAGGTCATAATATCATTCTTTGTCTAGAGTTGCTTATTATGGTGGTGCAAGATGGGGAGAATGCAGGAGGCTTCTTTTGATAGACAGAAATGGTATGTTCAAAATCACATTTGCCTAGGTCCCTCTGGTATTGCTACTCTTTACAAATGTTTATTTTATAGTATTGAAGGGGGAATGGAATAAACATTTATATTGTACCTACTATGTGCCAGGAACTTTATAAATATTATATCATTTGGTCCTCATACCAACCCTGAGAGGAAGTTGCTGTATTATCCCCATTTTACAGTTGAGGAAACTGTGGCAATTTGATCAGGGCCACACAGCTAGTAAATGTCTAGGTCAGATTTGCACTCAAGCCTTCCTGACTCCAGGCTTGGCACTCTCTCCACTGCACCAGTTAGATGTCTCTGATTTTGACTACATTCTGACAAGGTCATTTATAGCAAGAAAAGACCTTTATGTACAAAAGCATTCAGAGAAGTATTATTTGTGGTGATGAAAAGTTGGAATCAAAATAAATTCCCAACAGTTTGGGAATGGCTAAATGAATTGAGATGTGTGGATGTAAGAACATTACTTCAGAAGTACGAATGATTATGAAAAATTCAGAGGACTAGGGGAACATACATTGTAGGAAGTACTGCAGAACCAAATGATCAGCATACATGTAACATGGCATATTCGGTGCTGCCCTGCCCTGCCTGCTTCATGATGACCACATAGGTCAGCTCAACACTTGGGCACTCAGAATAATGAAGCTCCTAACTTCTCCTAGCTGGACACAGGGGCCTCAACTGTGAAGGTGCTTTGGGGATTTCAAGGCAGACTCCTTGTCGGTTCCTGAGAAGGAAGAGATCATGATTTATTAGGTATTTAAAAGAGAATGAAAGTTCAGTATTTTCAGTCATGTCTGATTCTTCATGACCCTGTTTGAAGTTTCCTTGGCAAAGATACTGGAGCGGTTTGCCATTTCCTTCTCCAGCTCATTTTACAGATGAGGAAACTGAGGCAAACAGGGCTAAGTGACTTACCCAGGATCACACAGCTAGTGAATGTCTAAGGTGGGATTTGAACTCAAGTCTTCCTGACTTACAGGTCCAGCACTCTAGTCACTATACCACCTAGCTGCTGAGGTGATTTTTCCCACAATATAATGCAATGCAGTACAATACAATACATATTTATTAAATGCCTATTATGTGCCAGGTGCTGTGCTAGGGTTACAAATAAGAAAAAGACAGTCCCTGTCCTCCAGGAGCTTACAATCTAATGGGAAAAGACAATTTGTGGAAGGAAATAATGCAGCTGATGAGAAACGAAGAGAAGACTGAGTTCTGGATTCTCTCTTAAAAAGAAGCTTTGGGAACAGTCTGTGTTCTGCTTTCCAGTCCTCCAATCAGAGGGACAGAGGCAGCTGAAGGTACAACTCAGTTGTCACTTTTCTTGTCTTCTTGGCTACAGAACTCATGTCTATTTGATTCTGTCCTTGGAGGGATGGGGAAGTGGGATGGTGAAGAAAGAGGCCATCCTTCCCTGAGCCTTACAGGAATAGTGACTCCCCCCACAGAACAGCCACAGCAAATACTTAGCAAATACTAGGTGAGCTGAGTCTGACCCTTGATGACTTGAGCTGTTCCTTCTGCTTATGTTTCCTTTTCTGAGCATGGGTAACTGCACATTAATCTTGGAATGGAAGAATCTAATCTTAAAAACAACCTTGTGAATCCAAGATGGGAGATCCAAGTTTTTACATTGGGGAGTATACCATGTGTTATAGGAATGGGAATCTTAAGATCTTCCCTGCCCCTTGGCTAGGTTTAAGTGACTTTGAGAACCTTCCCTGATTTGAAAATATACTCTGCCCCCTAATAGGCTGAATGTGGTCACATGGAGCCTGTGGCAGGAGGCTTGGTTTTCAAGCTTGTTTTTCATGCCCACATCTTGTTGCTTTGTGATTGGACAGTGGGTCAAGAAGGCTGTGACATTCTCTGATCCAGGAGAAGGCTATATATACTCTGATGTGAGATTGTATTTTGGGGCTCACTTTGAGAAGAGTTGTGTGATTTGATCAGATGAGACTCTGGGTAGTCGTTGAGCCCCCTGGCTTTGAAAACCCAGATGTTGGTGCTTCCCTCTCTGATAACTGACTAGGTATGGATGTAAAGGTCAGACAGTTGGAAGCCTGTCTGCTGATCTGTTTCTCTGTCTGCTTGTAACTTCTGCTTGTAATTTGTTTGTATTCTCTGAAGTTTGGGGTGCTGACCTTTTTCCCCTGAATTAGGTAAATGACATATGTTTGATTAAAATTGATTAAAAAATAAAATTAAAGATTGTTAACCAGTTTTGAGTTGTTTTCCTTTAGGAAAGCAGATCGCCTATGTTGGCAACCATCCTGGGAATGCTAGGGTGCTTGCTGCTACACCATGGACAAAAATAATGAGTCTAACTCCTGACCTGACTGGATATAGACTTTGAGGGAGCATTGGAGAGCCAATGTGAAAAATTTAAGTTACTGACTGAGTAAGCCTTGTCAGTGTTCACTAGGAGAGCCTTTTATATTAAACATTTCTTTTGTGTATATGAAATAAATACTTGTTAACACTGTGCTTTGAGTATTCTTTTACTCTCCCTTTGGGGGTCCCTAAACATAACCCAAACTGAGCTTTAAGAAAATTTCCCTCAGGAATCTGAGTAGGTGACATGAAGAGCCAGAGTTTGGGAAATGGTACCTTTCCTTTAATTTAAAAAATATAATATTGTATATTTGACTTTTCTCTCAATTACATATTAAAATAAATTTTAAACATATAATTTATTTAAAGTTGGAATTCCAAATTCTATCCCTCTCTGAGACACTAAGCAATCAGATATAGGTTATATATGTGCAATCATGTAAAACATTTCCATATTAAATGTTATTTTGTACAAGAAGACTTAAATAAAAGAAAAAGAATGAAATAAAGAAAAAAGTGAAAATAGCATGCTTTAGCCTGTATTCAGACAATCAGTTCTTTCTTTGGAGGCAGATAATTTGCCTCCTCATTAGTCCATTGGGATTGTCAAGGAATCATTGTATTGCTGAGAATAGCTAAGTCATTTATAATTCATTGTACAATATTGCCATTACTGTGTACAACATCCTCCTGGTTCTGGTCATTTCACTTTGCATCAGTTCACGTAAGCCTTTCCAAGTTTTTCTGAAATCATCTTGCTTGTCATTTCTTAGAGCACAATAATATTTCACCACAATCCTATACCACAGCTTGTTTAGCCAATCCCCCCCTCCCCAATGATAGGCATTCTTTTAGTGTCCAATTCTTAGCTGCTACAAAAAGAGCTGCTATAAATATTTTTGTAAAAAGAAGACCTTTTCTCTTTTTTGATGTCTTGAGATATAGACCTGGCAATGGTATTGCTGTATCAAAGGGTATGAATGATTTTATAGCCCTTTGGGAACAGTTCCAAATTGCTTTCTAGAATGGCTGGATCAGTTCACAACTCTGCCAACAATGCATTAGTGTCCCAGTTTTCCCAATCCCTTCCAACATTTATCATTTTCCTTTTTTGTCAGTTTAACCAATCTGATAGTTGGAGATGGTACCTCAGAGTTGTCTTAATTTTCATTTCTCTAATCAATAGTGAGAGCAATTTTCATGTGACTACAGATAGCTTTGATATCTTTTGTCTGAAAACTGCCTGTTCATAATGACTTGTATTTTTTTTATAAATTTGACTCAGTTCTCTGCATATTTGAGAAATGAGGCCTTTATTGAGATACTTATTCCAAACCTTTCCCCTCAGTTTTCTCCTTTCCTTTAACTTTTGATTGCATTGGTTTTGTTTGTGCAAAAACTGACCTATCCTTTAGATGGAGCCATAAAAGAACTGATTGACTTGCCTTTTCATTAGCAATGAAAATCTTAATTTGATTATGATTATAGAGTTAGAAAGTGGTGAGGGCAGGAAGAAGAAGGTGTGAACACAGGCGGCAAGAAGGATAGAATGTGAAACATGGTTGGGGCCAGCTAAATATAGTGGGCCATGTGATACACTCCTCAATTAGTAGAGGCCCCAGGACTGAGAAGGTAAAATTATCCAGTCAGGTTTCTGGATAGGTGGTCTGGCAGGTGTAATTGCAAAGCAGATGATAAGGTCCAGTAGTTTGGGGAAAGTCACAGCAAGAAGATGGATGGCAAAAAGGCTCCCTATATTGATATCTAAGACCATTTGACATTTTTTTTAGGGCAGGAAAAGCTCATATATAGTATCTCTTTTTTATAATGAACTTTGAAATAATTACAAACATTTCAATATTTTTTAAAAAGTAAAAGAAAGTTGTAAATAAACCCACAAACTTCTGTTATGTATCGTTGTGGTGTTTTGCTTTTTTAAAAAATGTCATATTGCCTTTCTTGAAAACTGGTCACATATCCAGCTTCCTAGTTACTAGGTGAAAAGAAGGTATTGATATCCCTATACTTCAATGTACCTGGGACCTCATCATCCCCTGCAAATGCTACAGATCACATTTCCTTTTTGTGTCTTGTCCTGTGAGGCTCCTGAGTCTCCTCATAACTCTCCCAGCCTCTAAAAGTCTCAGTATAATTACCTAGACACAAGTGGAACATGTGAATCTGTTCTCAGCCCTTATTCTCACTACTTGGCCACCTCACCTTTTTTCCAGAACAACATTTCTCCAAAACCATTCTGCAGGTCTCTTTTCCTGTGTGATTATTCAGTATATATATTTGACAGAATTTTATTGATTTGTAGACTCAGAATGGACTAAGAGGAAATTAGTTCTTAGTGAAAACCTGAGCCCCAATTCTGGCTTTCCCTTGCAACAGTCTACAACAGCATTAGCATCTCTAATTAAAAAAAGGAACCATCTGTTCTCATTTGACCAATTTAAAGTCTGAGTTGTCTATTCAAGAACACTGAGGGATAATCAATGTCTGGCCTCACGTTGTGGCAAGAAAGAAAAGGAATGAGATGCCCATCTTCAGTTTCACAACCAAAATTGATCCATGGTCTATGTGAAAAAAATCTGACTATCTTAATAGTTGGGTTTTTTTTTTTAATAATAATTCAACTAGTATGCTGTAAGAAATAGTGCGAGGAAAGGTTTAAGAAAAACCTAGGAAAAACTATATATGAAATGATATAAAATGAAGTGAGTAGAACCAGGAAAACAATTTACACAGTAACACCAATACTGTAAAGATAATCAGCTTTGAAAGACTTAGTAAATCTGATCAACACTATGACCAACAACAATTCCAAACGACTTGATAAAACATGCTATTCACTTTCAGAGAGCAAGGTGATGGACTCAGAGCGCAGGCTGAGGCATTTCTATTTCTTGCTTTCTCTTGTGTCTTTTTTATTGGGGGAAGGGGAAAGAACAAATGCAGAAAAGTAATGGAACAATAATGTAGAACTCTGCTTTTCGTGACTATACATATTTTGTTCTTCTTGCCTTCTCATTAGGTGGGGAAAGAGGTAAGGAGTGGGAATGGGAAAGATTTTGGAACTGAAAAAAAAATTCATTCTTCTTAAAAAACAACAACAACAACAACTCAATCCAAATAAGGGAATTGTGGTATAATAGAAAGCCAGCTTTGGAATCAGGAAGACCTGCTTGGATTCAAGTCCAATATCCTAATATATACTAGCTGCATGACCATCTGAAAATCACTTAATTCCTCCATGTTCCAAGCAAATCTCTAAGAGTGTAAATTAAGGCAGTTTCTGATTTGCCCTGGTGAAGGGAGTTACCATAGTAAAAGCTACCTATACAGATAAAATGACAAATCCCATTTTAAAAAATTTCAATTCGGGGAGGCTAGGTGGAGCAGTGAATAGAGCACCAGCCCTAAAGTCAGGAGGACCTGAGTTCAAATCCAGCATCAGACACTTAACACTTACTAGCTGTATGACCTTGGGCAAGTCACTTGACCCCAACTGCCCTGCCTTCCCCCTCCAAAAAAAAAATTAAAATTTCAATTCAATAAACATTTGTTAGGCATTTAATAAGACACTGAACTGAAGTTTGGGAATCTGAAGGAAAAAACAAAAAGAACCCCCAATAATCCTTGTCTTCAAAGAACTTAAATTCTACCAGGAAATGTACATAGGTAAATAAACTGTTTTGTCCCTCATTCTCAAAGATCAAAATGACACCACTATGTCAGTGTCAAGTCACAGTGTGTCCTACTGTGACCAATTAGACCAATATGAGCTTGGAATGTTCTACCACAGGTTGGGCACAAATAATCCATGTGAACGAACATTTGGGAGGGATTCTCTAAATTTGCCCATCTCTCATTTCTTTTGAGTTGCTTCAATTCTGCTTTGCTCATAGAGCACAGCACCTTTTCTGATGTGGGCACGCCATACTAGGCAGTACTGTGCCAGTGTCTACCATGCCACACCATCAATTCCAAAGTTCTTGAGACCTTGAGAATGTTCTTGTATTATTTTTTTCTGACCATCATGTGAGCGCTTCCCTGTGTGAGTTCTCCATGAAATGGTCTTTTTAAAATAGTTTTTTTTTGAACCAGAAAATATATTATGTACATTGGTAATTCAGTACAAGATAATTTGGGGAGTGAGAGAACACTTCAAATTAGGGAATCAGCAAGGGCTTCTCTAAGGAAGTGGTACCTAAACTGAACCTTGAAGGAAAGCAAAGATGTTAAATGAGGAGAAAAGACATTACAGACAAGAAAGAAGAGCCTATATAAAGGCACAGAGGGGGGAGATTGCATGATGAGTTCAGAAGGCAGCAAACAGACCAGTTTGAGAGGAACATAATGTGTATGAAGGCAAATAATGGGAAATCAATCTGGAAAGGTAGGCTGGATCCAGATTATGGAGATCTTTGAATGCCATGGTGACAAATTTGCATCTTATCTTAGAGACAATAAGGAATCACTGAACATTTTTTGGGGGGGTTAACAAGCTTACTTTAATCAATCAAACATATATTATTTACCTAGGTTCAGGGGAAAAAGGTCAGCACCCTGAACTTCAGAGTATACAGACAGAACTTACAAGACAGAGAAAACAGATCAATCAGATGGGCTTCCAAACTGCCCAACCATTACATCAATACCAAATCACAATTACCAGATAGGGAAGCATCAACATCTGGGTTTTCAAAGCCGCGGGGCTCTCAACGGCTGCCCAGAGTCTCATCTGGTCAAATCACACAACACTTCTCAAAGTGAGCCCCCTGAAGATTTTTGAATGGGGAATTGTACCGGTAAGACCTGTGGTTTAGGAAGAATCAATGGAGAATCAATTGGAGAGAGAAGAGCTGGAGGCAGGGAGGACAGTTAGGAGACTATTGTAATAGTCTAGATGATGAGATAAATTATTATTTCTCTCTTGTACTAATAATGAATTATTGTGTTAAGACTAAAGTTTTTCCCCTTTTTCTGCTTCCTTATCCACAAATCAACCAGTATGGGAAATCTTTCTAAAAGATTTACCCAACCAGGATGGCTGAGATCTAGTCAAAGATAGCAAGATAAATTCTAAGTTTAGGCTAATGGGTACATTCCTACTCATTGTGTTTGCTCAGACAGGTCTGGAAAATGTGGATCCTCTCTTTTGTCAGACAGGCGACATGGAAATTGATAAGTGTTTTTTACCAAGATTTGAGTGATCCAAGTCACATACCCCAAGACTTATCATTGTAGTATAGCCCTGCTGCTCATTGTCATATTCATTCTCTCATTAATTGCTAAGCACCCTCAGGAACACCTACTCTTTCAAGAGCATATAAACTGTGAACCCACCACCATGAGGGGTCTTTGGTCAAAAAGAGAGAGAGAGAGAGAGAGAGAGAGAGAGAGAGAGAGAGAGAGAGAGAGAGCTAAATGAACATCCTTTTATTAAAATGCTGGCATTAGTAATAAACTCATTAAATTACCCAGAACTTATCTTTTGAACCTTTTAAAATGCCACATTGAGAAATGATGAATGAATTAAAAACTATTTATAAAGTACTTACATTTTTTTCATGAACATCATACTTCCCCTAGGATAAGTTTATAACTCAAAATTTCCATCATCATAGAGACAGATTGAGTTTTGATAGTCAACTCCTCCTCTATACCCTCACTTGCCTCTCCCTCTTTTTGAAAAGCTGGAAGATAGGGCAATAAGTTTCCTCCAAAATGTCCCTTTACAGGAGGATCAGAATTTCCCAGCTAACTTCATTTCCCATAAGTTGCTATGCTTGGTTTTGACTCCATGAACATTATGCCCCCATGTAAGGTGCCCTCTGGCAGCCCCTCTCCCCTTTCAGCTGCCTTTTGTGTTAATGTCTTCCCCTATCAGATTATAAGCTCCTTGAGGACAGGGCCTGTTTTTCTTTTTCCTATTTGTATCTCCAGCACTTAGCACAGTGCCTAGCAAATAGGTGCTTCATAAATGTTTACTGATTGACTACTGACTTGCTATATGCCCAGCACTGGCCTAAGCACTAGGGATGCTGTCAAGAAATTAATATTCTTCTAACATGAAATATAGCACAGATAGGAGGTTTCAAATGCAATTCTTATGGAAAAATCTCATGATACTTAGGGTATGGAGGCAAAGCCGAAGGTAATGCATTTCCTTTAATGCCATTTACAGTGACAATCACATCCATTTCTGACATTAAACTACTTGACAGTGCTAAGGATGTGGGAGGTAATTTTCTTTTCTGGGTCTTTAGTAGCTGTAACTGAGGAGGCAGGGTTGTGGCAGCTGTCCATTAGTGGGCAGTTGATTTGACTTGACTGGAACATGCTGTGTATCTTGTGATAAAGGTTTGAAGGGCATGGTGGCTTTATGGGTGTAGAGAATTAGGGAGGCTAGGTGGCGCAGTGAGTAGAGCACTGGCCCTGGAGTCAGAAGGACCTGAGTTCAGATCCGGCCTCAGACACTTAACCCACACACACACACACACACACAAAAAAACAACCTAGCCATGTAACCTTGGGCAAGTTACTTAATCCCAATTGCCCTCCAAAAAGCAAGAAAAAAAAAAATATATATATATATAATGGGTATAGAGAATGAAATGGATGCAAGAAATATTGTGGGAGTTAAATTCAACATCTACTAGAAATGGGTTGGCTATGAGAAATGAAAGAAAGGAAGAATTGTTCTGAGACTGTGAATCCGGGTTACTAGGAGGATCATTTGTCTTCCCAGGCTACCAGTCGATATATTACATTGATATTGGAGGTTAGCTATATGGACATCCCCAATCTCATATAACTGACTATACAGCGTATATAAAGGACATCTCTCACATCTTCTAATTCCTTTCAGTCTTTCTGGGTATATAAGAAGGGAAACCCATGTGACCAGGGCAACAACTCATGAGGACAGGCCTGAATCCTATAGTTTTTTGAGGGAATGGTCTGGACCATATGTCACTTGTTTCTCTTCTGAGCCTCTCCACTCTCTTGCTAGAAGAAGTTGTTTTTCTGCTACTCTCAAGGCCATTAAAATTGTGTTAAGCTCTTTAAGTTAAAAGTAGCCTTCTGCCCAGGGTCTATATAGCTTCTCAAGTCTTCTTCTTTGGCTTAGCTTGAGAAAGTATACATTTTTCCAGTAAAAAGCAGCTCCTTTTAATCCTGGGATAAGCAAAGCTATTTATATTTTGCTCTCTAAAGGGTTTCCCCTTCTTAAGCCAAAGAAATCAACATAGACAAGTTTTTGAGGGGGTTTCCCTCTTTCAAGCTATATTTAGTTCTAGAAGGAAAGGCAGACGTTCCCTCAGCCAGTTCTTCACCCATAGCAGAGGAGTCTCCTTTCCTCCGATAAGCTCCTTCAAACAGTAAAGCTTTCCTCCAATCAGATCAGCTCCCTGCATCAACAGTCAGCTGATTTCAGCTTTTCTCAGCCTCTCAGTTCAGTAGGAGCCTGTACTTTCTGGATTCTGATGTCTAGGTTCTAATGCCTCAGTAAAGGGTATCCTCATTTCTAACTTGAGTTGAGAAACCTCAAATCTACATTTCTTCATATATGTCTCACATAGTTATTATACAATAGATCCAAAACAGTTCTTTGATGCTGTTTCCAAGCAACAAACTCCCAAATCCCCATAACAGTCATATTCAAGTTACTGGCTAGAAAGAAAATCCCCTACTGCTATATCTATAATTAGTCAGTACATGGATCTTTGAGGGGCATGTTTTCATTCTGGTCTTCTCAAAACTCTCTAGCTCTCCTTATGTATTTTTCTCCAGAGGACTATTCTTTGTTTTTCTTCAAATGGTTTTTCTGTATATTCCACAAAAAAAAAATGTCCTTTTTTCTGCTCCTTTAAGCAAATAAAAAGTTCACCTAAGAAAGGGGCATTATCTTACAAATGAGGGAGTGAATGAATGAATAAAAAAAGGCACATACTAAACACTCGCTACATGCCAAGCACTGGAAATGCAAATATGGCAAGATGGTAATGGCTCTCAATGAATTCACATTCTAACTGGAGAAAACAACACAGAGAGGAGGGTTCAGTGGCAGTGCCAATGGAAAGGCCTCATAGAATTTTAGGATTTCAGGGCAGGGAGGATAGTAAGTCTCCATGGGCCAGAGGGCATATAGTTCAAGGAAGAAGACATTTGCACTCGGTAGCTTCATTTAATTTCCCAGCAATACTTAGAAAGGGTTCTGCCAATGTGGGGAGAATTGTATTGACTTCCCTCTGTCCTCCATCCAGAATTAACCATGGGAGCAGAACAAAGATCATTCCTCCTCTTTTGAGTTCCAGGATCCAGCCTGTGTGACTGCTGCTTTCCTGGGTCTCTGTGGACCTGGTGATTTACAGCTCACTCATCTTATTGACTTGGCTCTTTATTTATTCTTGGAGGTGCTGGGCCTCCCCATGCTCTCCTGAGCTCCCTGGCTTCTCTGGACCTGAGGATGCCAGTCGTCTTCCTTCAGGCGTCTCTCCCTTTGTCTGTGCTCTCTGTCCTGTAATGAAGCTGGTGATTAGGAGCAGATGCTCAGGCTGCTGAGGCTGCTCTCAAATCACTGGGCTCTCAGGCATGGACAGTTCCAAGGGGCTACTTCTTCCTTCCCAAAACTGCTTCATTGACTGTGGAAAGAAAAAGCCTACAGTCTGCTAGCAGGAAGAGCTGGGAGCAATTATACATTGTATGGGGCTGTTAGGAATAAAAGTAAGGTAGCATTGCTTATCAAAGAGAGAGGCATGGGGGGTAAAGGGTATAAGGAAATGAATCCAAAAAACACCTGAAAGAAGCTTCAGCCTTCTAGTACAGTGCCAGCAGGTGTGTGTGTGTGTGTGTGTGTGTGTGTGTGTGTGTGTGTGTGTGTGTGTGTGTGTTCAGACTGTGGAATATTGACTATAATGTCAGATTTCAATGTTATTTGATTTTGCTGAGTTTCTTACTTCTTTAAAAATTGTTATAAAGGATGGGTCTCTGAAGGGGGATGGAAGGGATACAGGGAGAAATGTCATCAATATAAAAACAAAAGATATTAAAAATTTTTTTTGTTTCTTGCTTTTTAGAGGGCAACTGGGGTTAAGTGACTTGCCCAAAGTCACACAGCTAGTACGTGTGTCAGGCATCTGAGGCCGGATTTGAACTCAGGTCCTCCTAAGTCCAGGGCCAGTGCTCTATTCACTGTACCACCTAGCCACCCCTAAAAGTATTTTTAAATAGGAAAAAGAGTCTTTCTCACAATTACTTTGTGAGGTTTCTAGTACAAATTTGATGAGTAGTAGGTAGAAGTAAAATAGAGGAGGTAGGAGGGATAAGAAACAGGAGACATAACCATATATAAAAAGATCAGGGGACAGCTAGGTGGTGCAGTGAATAGAGCACTGGCCCTGGAGTCATAAGGACCTGAGTTCAAATTTGGCCTCAGACACTTAACACTTACGAGCCGTGTGGCCTTGGGTAAGTCACTTGACCCCAATTGCCCTACCTTCTCCCTTCCAAAAATAAAAAAGACCAAAAAACCCAAAATAAGACCAAAGATCAAGAGTAGAATAGGTTTGGAAAAGTATATGTCTATATGTGCATGTATATATCTATACCTATAGAGAAACATATCTAAACTTTATTGTAGCCTTCTAGGGAGAGGTTGGAGGGAGGAGAAAAAAAGGTAAAAAACACATAGCAGAGAACAAAAGAAAACTCAAAATGAAGCAAAGAAAAGATAGACAATTCTCAACACAAGTACTATTTATCATATAGGTTTTCTTGAAATGAAAATCTATTGTTACATATTTTGAATCCTCTCTCATGCTCTGCAATGTACACGACATGCTTTTTTTCCCTTTCTAACTTTGTATTTAAGTTCCAATATTTAAGTTTATCATGATTTTGTTTCTTTTCTCTATTTTTTATGTTCTGGTGTTTGAGTCTAAAATAAAATTTTGAAAAAGAAAAATAATTCATGACTCCCATTAAAAATTTCTTAGTTGTTTTTATATTACAGTCATAAATGCTAGTTATTTTTTCTTAAATTACTTATTTATTTTTAGTTTTCAACACTTACTTCCGTAAGATTTTGAGTTCCAGATCTTCCCCCCATCTCTTCCCTCCCCTCACCCCAAGATGGCACATAATTTGATATAGGTTCTACATGTATACTCATATTGAACCTATTTTGACATCAGTCATGTTGTAAAGAAGAATTAGAATCAATGGGAGAAACCACAAGATAGAAGAAACAAACAAAAAGAGAAAAAAAGAGAGAGAGAGAGCAAATAATATGCTTCAATCAGCATTCAGACTCCACAGTTCTTTTTCTGGATGTGGACAGCATTTTCCATCAGGAGTCCTTTGAAGTTGTCCTGAATCCTTATGATGCTAAGAAGAGATAAGTCTATCAAAGTTAGTCATCCTATATTATGACTCTTACTGTGTACAATGTTCTCTTGGTTCTGCTCACTTTAGTCAGCATCAGTTCATTCAAGTCTTTCCAGGTTTTTCTGTTCATCATTTCTTATAGCACTATAGTATTACATTATATTCATATATCCCAACTTGTTCAGCCATTCTCCAACTAATGAGTATCCCTTCAATTTCCAATTCTTTGCCCCCACAAAAAGAGCTGCTATAAATATTTTTATACACCTGGGTCCCTTTCCCAACAAATGCTAGTTATTAAGGGAGCAAATGTATAATTGGAACAGAAATTGAGACAATTGATCAAGAAGTTCTCAAGAACCTTCTTCTGATACAAATTTATCAGTTTTGCATTTCAAGCAGGCCACAGGGATGAAAAGGCCATTTCATGTCCAAAGATGTTTATTAATTCTAGGGTGAAAAAGACGTTGATTTTAGTCACAGCCAACATTAATTCACTGAGAAACTGAAAGACCCAGTTTTAGCTGCTTATGGAAGCATTCCCTTTACTACTTACACAAAAAGAGATATTGAGGGTCACATTGTAACATTATAAAATCTTCTAAGAGAAAAACTCAAAACAAATTTGCTATGCAAAAATAGCCACGATCATTATTTGCTACATGCTCATAAAGGAGCATTGAGTTTATGTCTAAGCTGTGTATTTGAAAGTGATTCTCAACATGCATAAGACTAAAAATAAAGAAAAAAAAAGTCTTCAGAAGGAAAATGTCATTAAAGCCAGATAATTAAGTGAAATAAATTTCAAACAACCAGCATATACTCTTCCAATCAAGGAAACATTTTCTATAGCAAAGAGAGAGACAGGAAAACATAAAGGGTGATTTTTTGAGTTAGAAGGAGATTTATTTTTTTAATTAATTTATTTTTAGTTTTCAACATTCATTTCCATAAGATTTTGAGTTTTAAATTTTCCCCTTCTCTCTTCTTCTCCCTTCCCAAGATGGCATGCAATCTGATATAGGCTCTACTTATACATTCATATTAAACATATTTTCACATAAGTCATGACATAAAAGAATTAGAACCAATAGGAGGAACCATGAGAAAGAAGAAACAAAACGAAACAACAAAAGGAAAGGAGAGTGAATAGTATGGTATTCTTCCATCTGCATTCAGACTCCAGAGTTCTTTCTCTGGATCTGGATAACATTTTTCGTTGTGGGTCTTTGGAGTTGTCTTAGGTCCTGGCATTGCTGGAAAGAGCTAAGCATGACCCCCATTTAAAATTTTTTTGTTTAATTTTTATTTTTTTCTCCTATTTTTACAGATGAGGAAACTGAGGCTCATGGTGATACACCATCACACAATAAGTCTAGGATCTGAATGCTAAGGTCTCCTCACACCAAGGCTAGAGTTCATTTTATATCTCTATGCTCTATACCTTCCTCTATAACTAGACTACACTAATTTTAATAATGTCATGAAAATCAATTACTTTTAATAAGATTTAACTAACAAAATTTGTGCAGTGGAAGGAACATGTCCAGCATCAGCTGACATGGGTTCACATCCCACCTCCAATGGTTATTACCTGCATGATTTTAGGTAAACCACTTAAACTCCCTGGGCCTCGGTTTCCTCATCTGTAAAATGAAAGAGTTGGACTAGATGGCCTTGGAAATCTCTTCTAGTTGTAGTCAACAGTTACAAATTAATAAGCACCTATTATATACCAGGCACTGTGCTAAATACTGGGGATGCAAAGACAGGCAAAAGTCCAAATTAGCTCAGCCTAATGGAGAAGACAACATGCAAACAACTGTGTAAAAACATGCCACATACAGGATAAGCTTGAGATCATTTACAGAGAGAGCTAGCATTAGCATTCAGGAGGACTGCAAAAAGCTTTTTTGTAGAACGTGGAATTTTAGCTGGGACTTGAAGGAAATCTGGGAAGTCAGGAGGCAGAGATGAGGAGTAAGATTATTCCAGGCAGGGAGGAAAACCAGGAAAAGTACCTAAAGCCTAAAGAAGGAGTGTCATGTTTGAGGAATAGGCCAGCATCACTGGACTATAGAGTGTAGAGAGAGAAGTGAGGTGTAAGAAAACTGGAAAGGTAGCGGGGTCCAGATTATGAAAGGCTTTAAAAGACAGAGGATTTCGTATTTGATACTGAAGGTAATAAGAGAGCCATTGGAGTTCATTGAATTAGAGTGGGGGGAGGGGGTCAACATAGTTGGGGAGGCAGCTAAGTGGTGCAGGGGATAGAGCACTGGGCCTGGTGTCAGGGAGATTTAAGTTCAAATACAGCCTTAGACACTTACTAGCTGTGTGACCCTGGGCAAGTCTCTTACCCCTATTTGCCTCAGTTTACTCATCTGTCAAAGGAGCTGGAGAAGGAAATGGCAAACCACTTGAGTATCTTTGCCAAGAAAACCATGACATCAGGAAGGTGATGCCTTAACTCCCAGGTGAATTGGATTTGAGTGACTATAGAATGTCACCAGCCTCACTTTCTCCTCCAGAGCCATCCGGGTCCAGTGGTCAGATATAGATCAGGAAAACTTGAGATGGCCCAGGATGCAGTGGGAGACCTTGGCCTTTTTAAGCTAAGGTCTTTCAAGTTCTCACTTTGAGGCAATGCCCATTCAGTGATTAGAGATGTTTAAGAAGTGAGCCAGGGGCAGCTAGGTGGCACAGTGAATAGAGCACTGGCCCTGGAGTTAGGAGGACTTGGGTTCAAATCTGACCTCACATACTTAACATGTACTAACTGTGTGACCTTGGGCAAGTCACTTAACCCCAACTGCCCTGCCCTCCCTCCCTGCAAAAAGACAAATAAATAAATAAAATAAATTTTAAAAAGAAGTGAACCAAAGGATGGCTCCTTTAATTTAAAAAAAAAAAACTGGGAGTGAAAGACCGGTAAGGTTGTTTCGTGAAGAATGAACACAAGTAAAATGACTCAGGAGGAGCTGAGTTCAAATCCAGCCTCAGACACTTAACACTTACTAGCCATGCGACTTTGGGCAAGTCACTTATTCCCAATTGCTCTGCCTTTCACCCCTCTAAAAAGCAAAAAAAAAAAAGTTTCATATTTTGGGGCGGCTAGGTGGTACAGTTAATAGAGGCCTGGCCCTGGAGTCAGGAGGACTTGAGTTCAAATCCAGCCTCAGACACTTAACACATACTAGCTGTGTGACTTTGGGCAAGTCACTTAACCCCAATTGCCTTGCCCTCTCCCCTCCAAAAAGCAAAAACAAACAAATAAACAATTAAAATGACTCATAACAATGTATCCTAGCTGTTATT